>VCRD01002585.1:0-21122 GCA_006783055.1 Trinorchestia longiramus
AAGCAGATCACATGACTGGAAGTGTGCGTGATGATAAGTAGTTCACATGACTGGAAGTGTGCGTGATGATAAGCAGTTCACATGACTGGAAGTGTGCGTGATGATAAGCAGTTCTTACAAAATAAAGTTTGGCAAAGGAAAGACGTGCTAAACAAGAGCTCTTTAAAAAATATTATTTTACAGCTGCGAGATTATTTTACCTGAACCTCAAGGTCTGGAGACCCGTTCTCATTCAATGTATGTGACTGTTAGTGTTTTTCAGCGTTCTATGAAGATTTAGAAGAAAGTTTTTTTAGGTATGAAGTACAGGTGGATTGCCTAGCTCTGCCTACGTCATTTCTCGAATCCGATTTAATTATTTCAGCTCTGAAACAGAAATCAGAATCAAAGTGAAGTTTAGAGGAGCATGGTATTAAAAGAGTGATGCAGAACTTGCTTGAGAAAGCTTGTTAATCGCACATGTCATCTTAGCATCAAAAAGTGTGTTAATGTGTGTATGTATGTCTGGTGTACCGTTAGCAATTAGTTCTCGTGTTATCTTTATGGAAAGTACATTGTATTCTACAAGATGTTCAGAAATTTTTTCTGCTGAGCTTTTGTTGTGCGTGTCGTAATGCCAGTGCTCCAGTCTCTTTCATTTTACAGAAATTACCCGCGCAGTTTATAAATCAGGGATAATTTTTCATGGCAGCGCTAGCGACGGCAGTATGTAGCACTATCGCTTCCTTGTTTTCTAGTTATTAGGAAGATCAGAGCTGTTGGAATTAAATCCGTTGTATATGCATTTAGTCGTTTTTGTCCATGATAGCAATACTGGCAGCAGAATGTGTCACTATCTGTCCTTTGTTTTGTACATATTAGTAGGAATCAAGTTTATTTAAATGCTAGCGATCAGTAGAGACCATTGTTCAATAAAGTGCAATTATTGAGCACCTCCACACCTGCAGGGGTCACAACACAGAGCCACTGGAGCCACAGCTATGAACGCCCACAGCAGTCGCTCTCACGCCCTCTTCTGCATCAGCATACAGCAGTGGAGGAAAGACGACAGGTATGTTACCCTTCCATAGGCCAAGTCCCTGTAGTGCTGTGACTGTGCAGTATAACAGACTGAATATCTTATGTGTTCGCCCAATAATGCCAAAGTGATATATTTCAATGTTTGCTGCTGAAGATGGTGAATATTTTAAAAATAATGAGTTTGAGGAGCTGAATTTTATTTGAGTTAAGTATTGCATTGCTTGATTAAGTCCCACTGAGTATTGATTGGTGACCGCGTGAATGTGAGTGATGAGTATTGTATTTCTTGACTACATCAATTAATTTTTGAAACAGTGCTATACATTTGCTTATGATCATGATTTTACTTGAATGAATCTAATTGAGTGGTTTTTTGTCATGTTCCAAGCTGCAGCTGTGAAGGAAGTATGTCAGGTCTGTCAGTATTTGAAAATACTGGAAAAAAGCAGCCATTTGGTGTTCTGAATTACAGTGATTTTATCAATATCATAATTAACGGTATAATATAAATTAGTGTAGTCTTTCTTACTTATTATATTACCTAGTTGATGAAAAATTCTGTGATGTTTATTTTTATCTGTATCAAAATTGCTTCTAAACTTGATTTTTTTTTGTGGTAAGGGAAAATTTCCCTGTTGTTAGGAACAAAATAGATTTCAATAAAAAATTTCCCTGTTGCCGGCAACAATGTAGATTTAAATAGAAAATTTCCCGTTACCAGTAACAACGTAGATTTTAATTAAAAATTTCCCTGTTGCATGCTACAATTAGATTTCAATAAACAATTTTCCTGTTGCACGCTACAACATAGATTTCTATAAACAATTTTTCTGTTGCCCACTACAACATAGATTTCTATGAACAATTTCCCTGTTACCCGATACGACGTAGATTTCAATGAAAAAAATTCCCCGTTGCACGCTACAACGTATATTTCAATAAACAATTTCCCTGTTGCACGCTACAACATAATCTCAATGAAAAAATTCCCTGTTACCAATGACTACGTATATTTTAATATAAAAATTTGTTGTTGCCAGCAACAACGTAGTGTGCGCGAAGTTCACGCTGGTGGACTTGGCAGGCAGCGAACGAGCCAAGAAGACTGGCGCCACAGGGCAACGCTTCAAGGAAGGCTGTCACATCAACTCAGGGCTGCTGTCATTAGGGAAGGTCATCAGCTCTCTCGTGTCTGGCAAAGACAAGCACATCCCCTACAGGGAGAGCAAACTAACCAGGCTGCTGCAAGGTGGGGGTCATTTTCTTCTGTGATACTAGTGGTCATTGCAGTAGAGGGAAATGTTGTGTAGGGTGTGGTATTGGTGGTAGGGTGTGCTATTGGTGGTAGGGTGTGGTATTGGTGGTAGGGTGTGGTATTGGTGGTAGGGTGTGGTATTGGTGGTAGGGTGTGCTATTGGTGGTAGGGTGTGCTATTGGTGGTAGGGTGTGCTATTGGTGGTAGGGTGTGCTATTGGTGGTAGGGTGTGCTATTGGTGGTAGGGTGTGCCATTGGTGGTAGGGTGTGCCATTGGTAGTACGGTGTGGTATTAATGGTAGGCGAGTAGTATTTGTGGTAGACCGGTGGTATTTCGTAGGAATGGTATTCGTGGTAGAAGAGTGGTATTCGCAGGAAGGTGGTATTGATGTAGTCAATGTAGAAGGTCGTTCTAGTATTCAATTCCTTTTCCTAATTTTCAGTCAAATGTTGTTCACTGATTTATAATAAGATTTAGGTGTGGAAAGCAAAATCCAACTTCTTAAAGAAATATTTTTGAGGGCTTAACACTCTAGTGATGTATGCTAATGCTGTGCTAAATTGAGTGTCAATCATATTCTTCATTTTAGACTCACTGGATGCTAACCTACTCATGCTGCTTCATTAAGTACATCTTGGTTTGCAGACTCGCTGGGTGGCAATTCTCACACTAATTAAGTACATCATGGCTTGCAGACTCTGGGTGGCAACTCTCACACTAATTAAGTACATCCTGGTTTGCAGACTCGCTGGGTGGCAACTCTCACACTAATTAAGTACATCATGGTTTGCAGACNTGCAGACTCGCTGGGTGGCAACTCTAACACTAATTAAGTACATCCTGGTTTGCAGACTCGCTGGGTGGCAACTCTCACACTAATTAAGTACATCCTGGTTTGCAGACTCGCTGGGTGGCAACTCTCACACTAATTAAGTACATCCTGGTTTGCAGACTCGCTGGGTGGCAACTCTCACACGCTGATGCTGGCGTGCATTTCCCCAGCAGACAACTCTCTTGAAGAGACACTGAGCACGCTGGGCTATGCAGACAGGGCTCGTCAGATCAAGAACAAACCCATCGTTAACTGTGACCCGAAGGCTGCGGAAATCGCTAAACTCAAGCAGCAGGTAGGCTTCTGAATTGATGTGCTGGTGTGTTATCCAATTTAAGAGGATAAACTTCTCAATTTGTGAGAGATTTACCTCGTACTTTGTGGTAATTAGTGTAGAAATAGGGTTTATTTTGTACAAAGTTGCCTAGGGATTGTTCGTAATTTTGTCTCAATATAGCGTTCGCTTTTTAAAATTATCCAGAGTTAGAATTTAAATTTTCAGTCATTTAACTGTTGGTACTAACCTAAAGTTACGGAAATAACACGGCTCCAGTAGCAGGTAAGCTTCTGCATCGGTGTACTGGTGTGTTAATTAATTTTTTAGGTGATAGATTCACTTGTTAGTTTGTGGGTGATATGACTCGCACTTTGTGCTGAATAATTTGGCATTAAGGGTTATAGTATGCAAGGTTGCCTACAGATGCATTATAATTTTGGCATGGGGTAGCATCTACTGGTTTGAAATTGTGCAGAGCTGGAATTCTAAATATATTTGTTTGTTTGGGAGTCGAAATTGGATATTTTTTGAGAGTGTGTACATATATGCGCATCTGTCGAAGTGAAATAACTGAAATTTTCATAAAAGTTAAATATTTGCAATCTGAAAAGTATATGAACTGTGTAGTTAGGGTTAGATTTATTTTTAGAAATAGGTAGGGACTTGGTTCCATGCTTGTAGGAGCTAATAATATATGGAAGAGAATGTGGTGAAATGAATGGAATGTAGGGAGTGTGATGAAATTAGGGAAATGTGATAGAATTAAGGGAATGCAGTGAAATTAGGGGCCTGGGTTGGAATGAAGGGAATGAGACGAATTAATGGAATGTAATGAAATGAATGTGAAGGAGTGAAGGAAATGTGATCAGTAAAGATTGAAGAAAGATTTAGGTTTATTAGACAGAGGTTTTCAATGATTCTCTCCTTGTATCAACTCCTTTGTTTTGGTTGCGTTGATAATGAATGCAATGAAGAATACATTCTCTAAACAAATGGTTCATTTCAGGTTGCTGAATTAGGTGACCTAATTAAAAATAAAGATCAGTAGAACTGTAATAATTTTTCAACTTTGTGTATCATACAATGATAATAATTTATGCATAATAATTAAATAAGCATGTGCATAATAGTTCTTGTGCTTCAGGTGCATGAGCTGCAGCTGCAACTGATCACAGCCTCTAGTGGCAGGGACATCCACCACTCTTCTGAGGAGGTCAGTTTCTATTATTTATGAACGAACAAAATAAATGAATAAACGAAAGAACGAACATGAGCCATGACCCAAGAATTAAAAATGGGGCCAAACGGCGCATTCCTATTGCCTTATTCTATTCTATTCTATGTGCACTAGAATTTAAAATTACCCATACAGGAGCTGGTAACTCCGGTTGCAGGTGGTTGGTGTGTAGAATATTGATACAAGTATAGAGACCTGTATTTCTCTGTATGGTCAATAATTTCTTGTTGTATTGTAAGATGGTTCTCAGCAGCCCAGACTCTAAGCTTGTGACCATGACTACTGACTGAGCGGTCCTTTCTTGCAACACTAAACTCAAGGCTTCAAATTTTCTAAGTCGTTTCTTCAGAACAACAACTGACACTTAAGTGGTTCATTAACATGCTTTTCTCTGAAAATTACGAAAATGTAGTAGCTGTTTTTTTTGATTCATTTGTACTGTGTTCTTGAATGATGAATATGACAAAAATTATCATTATATAGTATGCGCTAAACATTTGAATTTAAACGAAACATTTACAGTAGATGAATAAAATGAATTATTTCTAGTATACCTCAGAAACGACAGTTGTTCATTTAGGGTTGAATATAAAACCTGTAAATTTTTGCAGTTCAACCTGTAATTAGCAGACCAAGTGGGGAGGAGGGAAGAAGGTGTCTGTTGCTCCAAATAGTCCGCTGATGTGAAGTGCTTTAATGTGAGATGTCAAAATAGGGAAAATGAAATGAAAAACACCGCTAAAGTCCGTGAAAGTGCAACACAAGTACTGTACACGTAACGATTATTAGAATAGAATAGAATGAGGCTATAGGAACGAACCTTCTGGCCCATTCTTGGGTCGGATAATTACGTCGATAATTATTTGGTTGTTTTACCCAAGTCCCATGCCGTATTTCTAGCCGCGTCAACCATGTCGGCAGCGGGATTCGAACCCGGGTCTTTCCGCTCGCAAGCAGATTCGCTCACCAGTCGACCAAGCTGGTGATGATTATACGTGTATAATTGCAAAACAAGCTGTGAGTTCATGCATTCGCCGCTGTGCAGGTTGCGGCTCTCAAGGAAGAGAACAGGCTACTGAAGGAGGAAAACCTGCAGATGGTCCGTGCTTTGCAAGACGCCTTCGCCACCAACACTAACATGGCCATCAAGGATGTTATGGTGAACTACGTGACAATTCTAGTGTTCTTTCTTTGTCATTTCTTGTTTGTATGTGAGCGAATTTCTTGCTGTGTATGCACGAGTTTTGTTGTTTCAGGAAGCATGAAGGGCATGCGTTTCCACGAAATCGTGTGAAAAATATTGTTCAATGGTGCTTTTGAATTTATTTTGGTTTTCGCCACTTCCTAATGTTAGGAAGCTGCTCTAGGCGTAAAAGGAATTCTTTTCGTGAGATCAAACTAAAACTATCCTTTAGAATCGATTGTCTTTGTGAGTGCGTGCTGCCATGTGCGTGCTGCCATGTGCGTGTTGCCATGTGCGTGTTGCCATGTGCGTGTTGCCATGTGCGTGTTGCCATGTGCGTGTTGCCATGTGCGTGTTGCCATGTGCGTGTTGCCATGTGCGTGTTGTGAAGCGTGTGGGCTGCCAATTCTTTGTGAGCTGCAAATTGTACCTCCTTAAATGAGTGCTTTGATTTCATCAGGTGAGCATCGTTTGCTTAAAGTTCCAAGAGTTCTAGTGCTCTGGAAGTTGTCCAGTTCTAGTGCACTGGAAGTTTGCCTATTTCTAGTGCACTGGAAGTTTGCCTGTTTCTAGTGCATAGGGAGTTTTCTTAGTTTTAGTGCACTGGAAGTTTGCCTAGTTCTGGTGCACTGGAAGTTGCAGAGTTCTAGTCCA
This sequence comes from Trinorchestia longiramus, assembly GCA_006783055.1. NCBI lineage: Eukaryota > Metazoa > Arthropoda > Malacostraca > Amphipoda > Talitridae > Trinorchestia > Trinorchestia longiramus. The sequence goes on from VCRD01002585.1 coordinate 6,460, forward strand.
CAGTTTTCATGCACTGGAAGTTCACAGAAATTAGCACCCATTTGTGATGCACTCATTGGTATACAGGTGACGACAGCATACGAGAAGATGCACGAGCGACTTGGAGCACTGCAGACACAGATGGACAACACTGTGCATGAGATCAACCAAACTTGCTGTGGCGGTGACCCTGTGCCCTCACACGTGCTCGCTGATAACATGCAGCTCCTGAAGCAGTTGCAGCAGCAAGTTACTGACCTCCAGGTACTGTGTCTTGCTCTCGGTGACTCACTATAGCTACTCTTGTAGTGTGAGCTGTTGATTCACTGCATACTTCTATTTTTGTTTTAATGAAAATGTTATAATAAAGAATATAGGATGAAGATATGAAGATGATTTTAAATAACAACCCTAGCCGATTTTAAAATTTCATGTCGTGTATAGGTGTTTTTTTATGATTGTGATTCAAACTTACCTCCTATATTCTACGTTGAAACATGTTTGTTGGTATATTTATCAGTATTTCAGCACTTTCGAGTGAATATTAATTTAGTTTTTTTATCCTTACATTTAAGCTATTTTACTAGAGAGTACATTCCCCCCTCGTGATGATGGATCTCATACCGAATTTCTGTTATAGTGGACAAATTTTTCAATAACCGAAGAGGGGATGTAGGGGGAACAAATGACAGAGTCCACTAACTCGTGGAGTGTTGTGTACAGCGGGTTGTTTGAGAGCGTTATCGTTTTTCCCTTGTATTTACGCAGTGTTTATCTTTTACTTATGATTTTTTGAGTGACTCATGGAAAGGCAGTGGCAAAAGAAAGTGTGTAAGTTTTCCTGTTGGCTTCACTCCTACTGAAGATCTAGGCTCACCTGTCCACCAGTCTCAGAGAGGACAGTCACTAGCTCATCCGTCATCTACAAAACGCAAATAAAATTAAGCTTTTTTTGATAAGACGGACAGAGGGGTATAATGGACAGTGGCTGCTCCCATTAGCTCGTTATAACAAGGGGGGGACTGTATTTAGAAAGTTTTACAGTAATGCTTTCCTGTTTGTCTTTGACTTTCGGAAAATCTTGACAGATATCATTTTTAATTATTGCATCTAATTTACGTAGCCTTCACAGAATTCATTCCTGATTATCGTTGTGTTGTGCGCACACTTAACAAAAATTTACTCCTCTCAATCTCTGCGGTTAGACGAGCTCGCTTTAATATACTCCGATTTAAGATTTGATTTGACACCATGTTCGTGTATTTATGTCTGAGTTTGACTTTTATTTACTCTAGATTTAACATTTATGTTTGACTGGATTAGGCTGCACACAAAGAGAACGAAGAACAGCTTGTCAGCCATGAGCTCACCCACCATCAGTCCACCACTGCTGACGACAGCTCCACAGCAGACGACAATTCCACTGCTGACGAAGACGAGGTCGAGGAGAACCTGTCTAATGACGGTGTCATCACGCCACCTAAGCACAACGGCAGTAAGTGCCATTTATTCCATGCTCCACTTACAATCAATTGAGCGGGTGATGGTCGATACCAGTATGAAAGATATGAGGGAGAGTTTGGCTCTGGGTGTGCCTATGTATAGGGGTGAAACAGAAAGGAATACTAGGAGGGGAATAGAAATGAGCGCATTGCGCACATGTTTTGAGTGGTAGAGGTCTATCCATGGGGTTTGTTTGTGGGTGAGAAATCAATTCAGCAAATTTTTGGAGTCTTGTTGTAAATGGGGTTGTATCCTAGATACTACAGGTGCTGGAAGTGATATTCTCATGAGCTGGTCAGTTGTACAAGTACTGCTCATGTAGTTGCTTTGATCCTGCCGTGTAAACATCACGTAAATATTAAGTAAACGTCACACAAATATCAAGTAACGATAACGTAAACATCAAGGGGTAAACATCATGTAAAGACCGTGTAAACATCACGTAAATATTAAGTAAACGTCACACAAATATCAAGTAACGATAACGTTAACATCAAGGGGTAAACATCATGTAAAGACCGTGTAAACATCACGTAAATATCAAGTAAACGTCACACAAATATCAAGTAACGATAACGTTAACATCAAGGGGTAAACATCATGTGAAGACCAAGTAGACATCAGTTGGGTAATGATCTTTACTGAATGCCTGTGCGTAGAAGTAGTCATGAGATTATGAAGACCTTACAAAATATCAAGCTTTCTTAGGGTTGCCTGTTTGCTTAATTTGAGCCTTGATTCAGATTGTGCCTATGATTCTGACAAACTTTCCATACCTTAATTTTCTTGCATATAATTGATGTATAGAACGTGTTATCGGTACCTTAGTGCAGTCTGTTAACACTCACTTGAAGGTGAGAGCTCATCAGCTCTGTAAATTAATTTAATGTTTAGTGAGTGTTTATGACTGGAGTAATAAGTTTTGTTGCTACTAGGTCAGTAGGAATATAATAATAATACTGCTAGGTCAGTCATGTCATTCTCTTGTTGCAGTTTATGACTGGAATTATAATTTTGTTGTTACTGTCAGTCATGTTGTCTCATATTGCTGTTCATGACTGAGAGCATAAATTAAGTGTTACACTCAGAGAGTTAGTGAACAGCTATATCAAATTTACCTCCAGCTTCTGAAGAAGGCAACCACACCACCGTCCCTGGTCCTGATTGCACCGTCGCCATTGCTCTCAAACGCTCTCAGAAGGGACAAGAGCTGGCGGTATGTACAAAATTTCTGCTTTGAAATTTGCTCTCAGTCATTTGCTCTGAAATTTGTTCAAAATCATCCGCTCTGAAATTTATTCTGAAACATTGGTCTGAAATTTATTCAAAATCATTGCTCTGAAATTTGTTCTGAAATATTGCTCTTGAACATTGGGTGTGAAAGGGAGGTAAACTGGCGATATGTATAGAACCTCTGCTCTAAAATTTTCTTCTCTTTCTGGTGCATTTCTTCCTCCAGAAAATGTTAAGTAGTGCATGAATGTCACAGAAAACATACAAGAAATATATAAAAAATATTCTGATATTAGAAGAAAATATTGCCAAGTACAATCTTTTTCCCATAGCTTACCATAGAGTTTAGTGGACGTTGTAGCGGTCAATCAAAGATAAGTGCATTTTTAGAACGCTTATCACGTTTTGTTTTACAGAACCTGAACCACGCGCTGGCTCAGAAAGAGGAACTCATGAGGCAGATGCTCAACAACGACAAGGACATCTCAATGATTAGGTCATCCTACGAGAGGGCTATTCAGGAGCTACAAGAGCGCATCGCTACTGTAGAGCATGAGAAGGAGAGTCTCCAGCAACAGATTGTATCAGCTCCCAGTAACCCTGCCAGCAAGTGAGTCCCAGTGTAATGTAGTTTCCCATCCCTACTGTCCCACATACATAAAAAGTAGCAGTACTGAGTGTACACTAGCTGCATTCCTAAGAGTACAACGATGATTTTAAGAGCGCCACAAATTTTCCGCTTGTGTTCATCATTTTGATTGAGTAGAAGAGGGCTGTCATGTTTGCACAAATCTCCTTCATGTAAACTGCATGACTAAGAGGAATAAAAGAAAGACGGTTACCGTCTTAAAGTAAAACAGCTAACAAACTAAGCTTAGAGGAGTCTATGAATAGCCTCCATTCAGTCGGATCATGGTCCAAATTCAAGCATTTCATCAAACCATTAAAGGCGATAATTAAATATACCGCACAACTTCTAGCGAGGGGCCGTCCAAAACTTCGAGCTGACTCATAAACTTCTAATAAATTGTGCAGATTGGCAGAGCAACGTAGGAAGAGAGTGCAGGAACTCACCCAGGAGATAGCAGACCTCAAGCACAAGATGATCGAGAGGAACAAGGCTCTTAAGATGAAGGAGATGTCCGAGAAGAGAGTGGAGCTCTTGTCTAATGAAATCAAGGTGATGTGAAATAACTTCTTGTGTTTATGGACGGTGTGTGATGAACTCCATTGACTGAATCAGCACCTCCAGGTATTCAAGTTATAGTGGGTGATAATTTCATGGATTGACAAGTCAATACCATTGCATTGTAGCACCAATGCAGTCTCTTTCAAAAATGTCTGTGGGACACCATGTGTCTAGCAAACTCGATAGGGTTAATGTAAATTTCGACTCATCTCTCTAGTTTAGTCAGTTCGTATCGAGTGAGGTGATAAAGTCCAGAGTTGAATATATTTTGAGCATTGGCCGGTCATTAAAGTCTCAGTGTGAATGTGCTGTAAATTCTTTCCTCTTAATTAATTTTCTCTGCATTTGCTCTTGCTATGAACTAGACATGCCTGCACTTAACACATCAGCTTCATGCACTTTACTTTCTTCTGTTTTTTTTGTTAGGTTCAGGGTTGACATTTGGATCAACTTTCATGTTTCTTCATTGTCTTGTCCAGCGCTTTGAAAGGTTGAACAATGTGTCACATGGCGATATAAACGATGTTCTCTGAAGCTGTATGTATTTCTATGTGTGTTAGATATGTTCTTTGTCGGTGAATCGAGTTATTTGTTGTAACTTGAAAGTGAATTCCTGATTTCGTATTTTTCTTCGGCTCGAGACCAATTGATTTATTGCTCTGTAAAATGGGATTCTTGCTAATGAAATTAAACTCACAATTTTCTTGTGTCCAGGCTATGAAGCAAGCTCGCGTGAAGCTCATAAGGCAGATGAAGGAGGACAACGACAGATTCAAGAAAGCCCAGCAACTCAAGAACAAAGAGGTGGGTTTCAATTTACCTTCGATTTAGTATTTAATTAGTGTTAGTAGGAGTAGGTGTTTGTTGTGAATGATAGAAACACGGTGATGCCGCCGGAAAGGAAGGCAGTGCAGCAACAAATCATTATTTTGAAGAGTTAACCAGCTTGGTCGACTGGTGAGCGAACCTGCTTGCGAGCGGAAAGACCCGGGTTCGAATCCCGCTGCCGACATGGTTGACGCGGCTAGAAATACGACATGGGACTTGGGTAAAACAACCGAATAATCATCGAAGTAATTATCCGACCCAAGAATGGACCAGAAGCTTCGTTCCTATAGCCTCATTCTATTCTATTCTATTCTAAAAGGGCAACAGTTATGAAGTGTGGTTTTCGCAGCAGAGGGTGTTACGAAAAGGTCATTTCTGCTTGATCAGCATGTCAAAAGCTTTAGAAAAGAGAGAAGTTATGTCCTAGGTCCCCATGGACTGTCCTAGGCCCCCATGGACTGTCCTAGGCCCCCATGGACTGTCCTAGGCCCTCATGGACTGTCCTAGGTCCTCATGGACTGTCCTAGGCCCTTATGGACTGTCCTAAGTCCCCATGGACTGTCCTAGGTCCCCATGGACTGTCCTAGGTCCCCATGGACTGTCCTAGGTCCCCATGGACTGTCCTAGGTCCCCATGGACTGTCCTAGGTCCCCATGGATTGTTCTGTCTTCATGTTTCGTTCTGGATCTCGTTGAACATCAAAATCTGAATTGAGAATGAGATTGGCTACTGTTACAAGCAGTGAGCAAGACAGGAGGGTTGTGTCACGTTGTCGTGACTGTTATTGTGGACATAACAAGTCTTGTGAGAGAGACTAAGGCTACTGTTCGTGGTGCGGATTTTATGTAATGTGATATAATGCATTGCTTTTGGACTAAATCAGTTGCTTTTTTACTCACAACTAAAAAAGATTTGCATTCGAGAAATTCTGTTTGTATGTCAGCATATTTTCTGTATCAAATGAACATTATCGCCTTTGTTGAATTCAACCGTTTATATACCGTATTCCTGAAGCTAATTCATGTGATGATAGAGTAAAGAATATTCTCGTGCGGTTAATACATGTTCATGTGTCAATTCTCCAACCCTCAACTCTGGTAGATCGAGAAGCTGAAGATGCAAGAGCGAAAGAAGGACTTCAAGATGGTCAAGATGGAACGCATGAACAAGATGCAGCAGAATGTCCTCAGGCGCAAGATTGAGGAGGCGTCAGCTCTCAACAAGCGTCTCAAGGTGTGTCCCTAGCTGCCTAGTTCTGGTGTGTTGTGCTAGGTGGTGTGTGCCTAGTTCTGGCGTGTTGTGCTAGGTGGTGTGTGTCTAGTTCTGGTGTGTTGTGCTAGGTGGTGTGTGCCTAGTTCTGGCGTGTTGTGCTAGGTACTGAGACACCACTTGTCTAATTCAGAGGTACTTCCAGTTAGGAATGTTTGAGATTTAAGGGAATTGTGAATAAAATGAATGTCAATAATGACACCATGTTTGTGTCTTGGGATAATAATATTCAGGGCGTTTTATTTATCAACAATTTTACATTCGGTGGAGTTTTACATTAAAATCAATGATGACATTTTCACACCCGTGCCGCTTTTGTTGTGGGTGTTGTGGTTAACACTTTCACGACTAAATTATTTTCATACTGATCAAAATATTCCCTAAATTATACTTATCTTGACTTATCTTTATGTAATTTTGCCGCAATTTTGAACGAAACATTTAGAATATGGGACTAAAGGAAATGATTTTTAAAGTTTGTTTGGGGACATATTAACCCAACGGTAACTTAAGGGTTAAACCAAGAATACAATAGTAATAATAATATTCACCCGTGCTGTTCAGGAAGCCCTGGACGTCCAGAAGGCTTGCTCTGACAAGCGAGCATCCTCCAATCTAGCGAACCGCCAGCAGCGACTCAAGAACTGGCTTGAGGGCGAGCTTGAACTCGTAGCTGTGAAGCAGCAGGCCAAACAGAGTCTCGAGTCCCTCAGGGAGGACAGGAAGTATATTGGAAGTGAGTGCTGGGCAGGCCTATGTGGTGAAACACAGGGAAACAAGTCTCGTGCATTACGCTAAGCAAAGTTTCAAGTAACAGGGGAAACGGGAAGTTATTGTAAGCTATTGCAGCATAATTGGACAGTTTTTAATGTGGTGGAACACTGATAAACAGATATAGCATCAGGTTGCGGTAGTTGTATTTCAGGACAAACCGGAAAAATAGTAGAATTGATTTGCTCCGTTTGAATTGAGTGCTCAAAATGCTGTTAATCATATCTAGTACTGGATTTATACCAGTGTATTCTAAATACTCGAAATTCTACCAATCATCCCCAGTGCATACTGTATTTGTACTGTATCTTAACTACTCAAAATGCTACCTTGAAGCTGAACAGTCGTACAAATGCAGCTGTTGCAAATAATTGAGGCTATAGTTAACCTTCCTAGATGATGCGTGACGTGTAATGACGTTCATTTACTGCTGCAGATCAGCAGTCGAAGGTGAGGCAGCAGCTGCAGCATGAGGACTTGAGTGTGGAGTTCAAGGAGGAACTGCAGGCCAAAGACAAACAGCTCAACACTGATCTGCAGCTCAGAACTGCTCAAATCAATGAGCTCCAGCAGAAGATACTCGAGGGAGACGGCGATGCTGTGTTGGGTGAGTTTTTTGATGTGACTTCTCAGCACCTTGATGGATCACATGAAGTTTATGTTGAGGAAAGAAGCATTTTGCTTATAGTTCAGAGAGGCGGTGATAAAATTGAGAAAACAACGTTTGTTCTTCAGTTCTCTTGCGTTTTTTTCGACTGACTCCTCCTTGATGAATCACTTATTGTTTCCTGTCGAGGAAGGATAAAATATTTTTTTAATGAAGAAAAGGCAGTGATGAAATCATGGAAACCACGTCTGTTCAGTTCTCTGTCCTTTTATTGTGCAATAACTTGGGAATTTTGTGTTTTAATTTCTTGCTATCTTTTATAAATCCTAACTCTCTTCATTACCAAAGCGTCATCATCGAGCATCTTTTCGCATAAGTGCGTTTGCTTGCCTGTCGGTTTTAATCCACTTGAATTCTGTGATGTTACGTAGTTTTGTAATATCCAAGCGCGCATATTTCTCTTATAATGAGAGAACTCGATGGGATTAGGATCATTAAAATTTAATGGAAATGAGACTATTGGATGTTAATGGAAATGAGACTATTGTTTGTTAATGGAAATGAGACTATTGGATGTTAATGGAAATGAGACTATTGTTTGTTAATGGAAATGAGACTATTGTTTGTTAATGGAAATGAGACTATTGTTTGTTAATGGAAATGAGACTATTGTTTGTTAATGGAAATGAGACTATTGTTTGTTAATGGAAATGAGACTATTGTTTGTTAATGGAAATGAGACTGTTTGTTAATGGAAATGAGACTATTGTTTGTTAATGGAAATGAGAGCTACGAAATTTAACGGGAATGGGACCAATGAAATTTAATGGAAATGTGGTCAATAAAATTAATGGAAATAGGGTAGGGAAAATTTGTCATAGGTGACATCTCTGAACCCGAAAAAACATTTAGGCTACTTTAGACTGCGTAGCCGACGTGCCTTCAACGTGAAAAAATTATTTGTCTCTGAATTTTGAAATGTTCCTGTATATTTTTGAAAATTGTTATTATTGTGTATGAATATTGTGCTACTAATATGTCACTTATACCAACAAGTAATTAACTGAAGACAATATTTCATAACACTATGCTTCCTGGAATGCCTCCTAAACGGACTAATAAGTTTATTGATGATTGGCTAATGTATGGCAAGTACAATCCATTGCTTGCCAGACATGACACATCTATTGATGTTCATTGCATGTTATGTCACAGTGACATTTAGTTGGGTAGCACGAGGCTAGGAGCTATAGGAAGTTATCAAAAGAAAAGACCTATCCAGTCAAGGAGTGACACTTAAGTTGCGACTTTTAAATTGTCGATTGTTCCCATTACAGCTATTTTTCATGTAATGCCAATGATTTAAATCATAGACTCTTCCTTTTTTGTCATCAATTCAAAAGTACTGAATTTAATGCTTTCTTTTGCAAATAATAGATTAGCAGCACTTGTGGAAAGTTAATGAATTAATATATTGGTGTATTGTCGCGTAGGCATCACTCAGTGGGCAACTGGCTGGTTGGAGCACAACAAAAAAACGTAGAAATTCATGTTGATTTGAGTCCTGAATTGGTAATTCTCCTATTTATATTAGTGGATACTATCTACCTACCTATATCTGCTATCAAATTTAGTCAATTTTGATCCAATTAGAACTAATAAAATTATATTGACATGGATATTATTGTTCAATAGAAATGATTTACTGTGAATTTTGACCTTGATATTTCGATACTTGTGGGTGAAACTGATACCATCCCTCACCACACCTGGTAACTGATACCATCCCTCACCACACCTGGTAACTGATACCATCCCTCACCACACCTGGTAACTGATACCATCCCTCACCACACCTGGTAACTGATACCATCCCTCACCACACCTGGTAACTGATACCATCCCTCACCACACCTAGTAACTGATACCATCACACCTGGTAACTGATACCATCACACCTGGTAACTGATACCATCCCTCACCACACCTGGTAACTGATACCATCCCTCACCACACCTGGTAACTGATACCATCACACCTGGTAACTGATACCATCACACCTGGCAACTGATACCATCCCTCACAACACCTGGTAACTGATACCGTCACATCTGGTAACTGATACCGTCACACCTGGTAACTGATACCGTCACACCTGGTAACTGGATGCGTCTTGCAGAGCGGAAGCGGTTCGACAGCTTGCAGGGCATGAGCGAGACGAAGACGGCGCTGACGCTGCTGTTCAACAAGGCTGTGCAGCACAAGGCTATGTGGGCTAACTGTAACCAAGAGCTCCAGGAACTACAGGTCTGTGGGCTGCTATTGCTTCATTTCAGTGTTGTGTTGCTTCTTGTTTTAATTGTGTAGTGAAAATCAGGACGATGGTTAAGCAACGTTCAGTAAGATCAATTCATTAAAGCTGGTAACTATAGTTATCAGCTTAAACACTTATTTATAATGATTTTTCTATGATGCTTCTTTTTGTGTTAACTCTTTTGACGCAGTTTCCTTTTGTCTTAACTCTTTTGGCAGTTTCCTTCTGTTTTAACTATTTGGATACAGTTTTATTTGGTAAGCAACTAACTTATCAATATTCTGTTGTGAACTGTTGAATTTCTCGTGTGCAGGCGCAACACAAAGAGCTTCTGGTGTCTGCAGAGGAAACTGAAGCCATGCTTGAAGATGCCAAGGCTGCGCACAAGAAGCAGATCCTCAAACTTGAAAAAGAGCACGAAAACAAAATTCTTTGTCTTCTCAAAGACGCCATGCCAGCTGAAGAACAGGTTGGTCGTTCTCTTTCTTGTGTTGGTCACTTGAAATGTTCTGTTTTTCTAAACTTTGAGTTTTCCTGCGCTGTTTAACACGTTCACTACGGTTGATATTTTAGCGGTCTTTTCCGAGCGACGGATGCACTTGTTCGCCATTGCATCAGTTTGAGTAGTGGTACACATATGTACCAACACGTCTATCAGCAATGCACCTCGTGGTACATATATGTACCAACACGTAGTGAACGTGTTAAAACATTATTTTGCTAGTAAATTGTCAAAGCCACCATGCACAAACGTAGTCTCTCATATACCAAGGTATGCTAGATAGTGTGGGCCTTGTTCTAGGGGTGTTGTGCTAAGTATTTCGAGACCACTTGTCTAGTTCAGACGTACAACCAGTTACGGATGTTTGAGGATTGAAAGAATCGTAAATAAACTGAATGTTAATGAAAATCACTGTGTTGTGGTGTAGCATGCTATAGTCTGATACAAGTTATGCTAAAGGGTGTGAAGGAATCAAATATCACAATATGCTTGCAATGACCTCGTTTCTTGAGTGATGCTGCCAGCGTAAATATAGGACACTCTGTTTGTCTGATGGCCAATTTGTTCGGTAATCTAAGCCGCCTAAGAAAGTGACCCATTATGATATTCTGCTATGACTCTTTTGCAGAAAACATAGTATTTTCGATCATTCTGTTGTTGACAAACTGTACTGAATCTTTCTGTAATTTGATGTAGGTCATCAGAGAGTCCTTACTCACCATATCCGTGATTTCTTCATTTCATTCCTCTTTCCTCACGTTCCTTTTTCTTAACTCACTTGTATTCATCGTTTCAGAAAGAAGAAAACAGTGACCAAAAGAAGAAGAGGAGCAAGAAGAGTGTTGAGAAGACACAGCCATCACCTGACGTCTCTGCGCTACAGCGGCGTTTGAAGTCACAGGAGATACAGCTGTCCAGGCTGTCCAGTGTGCAGCAGCAGCTCACTGTCAAGACGGAGGAGTGTGAAGCCCTCAAGCAGCAGGTGGGTCATTGGAGGCATGGATCACTTCCAGTCCTCACTTCTGTGTTCACTTTTTAAAGGATTACGAGTTCTCGTTTGTAAAACCAGTATTTACAGATGATTTCAAGTTCTTGTTTAGAAAGCCAGTCTTCACAGATGATTCCAAGTGCTCATTTGTTTGCCTGTATTTACAGATGATTTCTAGTCCTCATATCTGTATCCAGTTTTTGACACTATTTACAGATTTGTGTTAACATTGAAAATTACACGTCTAGGGAGGAAAATAGTTTTTTGTTCGTTGAGTGTGTTGAGTTTTGAATAACAAATTGAAAAAAGTTAGTTCAGAAACATCATTTAGAGTAATTGTCTTGTTCTTCAATCTCAGCAGTGTAGAAAAAATCTGAAAATTCTATCCAGGTTGCTTTTTTTATGTACTTTCTTAATGTAGCACACTTCTGCTAGACAATGTTATCCAGGTTGTATTATTGGGCATTTTCATTCACATTATTGGCGTTAAATGAAAAATATTATCCATGTTTCATTTCATCCAATGAGATATTAGTAAAAATTTTCACCGACAGTAATTAGAGTGTTCAACTAAAAGAGAGTATAAGCTACTACGAAGCATATCTCAACGCTTCTCATTTGTCGTGTGTGTGTGTGTGTGTGTCAAGTCTGGAAGTTTGGTCCACCGTATTAGTGTACATGTGTAGGGTCATGTTCACCGTATTATTGTGCATTTCTTGGATTATGTCCACCGTATTGTGCATTACTCGTGATATTTCTATGCGTATTACTTCCAGATACACACAGTTTTGCTCTTTGTGACGCGTGGGTGAGTCGTGTAGTGAACGAGAGAGTTTCATACAACATTCTTGTTTCCCTGAGTTCTGATGCAGTTGTGAGCCTCGTGGAAATGATGACTGCGTCACTCACATTTCACTTTTAGGAAGACAAACCACTTGAATCAGGAAGAATTTGAAGCAAACTCGCGTCTGTTTTATGTCTGTAAGTTACAGGTAATTAAGGTATGAAACATTTAAAGGAAGCACGTGGGTTTCAGGTCAGATCTTGAAGGTTATTAAGCCATGAAGAGCAAGTCTATCAGTTACAACTTCAGCCTTGTTTTCTTGCAGACGACAGATCTGACATCGACTCTCAACGCGTCCATGTTGCCGCCGCTGCTCGGTCTATCCAAGCCAAACATTACCACCACTAGGAGGGTGAGTGACGTCTGATTCTCTCTTTGTCTGGCAATCTCTGTGCGTCTTCTGGAATGATGGGCATCTCTCTACCTGTAGTGGAATGATGTTCATCTCTGTGCCTCTTCTAAAATGATGGGCATCTCTCTACCTGTTGTGGAATGATGTTCATCTCTGTGCCTCTTCTAAATGATGGGCATCTCTCTACCTGTTGTGGAATGATGTTCATCTCTGTGCCTCTTCTGGATTTCCAGTTCATAAATCTGTTCTCACGATAATTAGGTTTGAATTGTCATAAAGCGATGGTAACATGCATTAATATATCTGTTGAATTATGATGGCAAGAAAGTCGTGTCATTTCTCTCTTTAAATGTTCTAGTATTCAACCATCCAGCATCCCAGTATTCTTTTCACTGCCGAATCCCGCTTTTTCTATAATAGTTAGAATAGACTTCTTAGTCTTGGGGCAGGAAATGTGTCGAATTATTTGCTTGTAGTTCTGAAACTTGATCACTTCCTTTGTATGACAACCAGTTGACGATTCAGGTGCTTAGTAGATCCTCGTTTGACTCGTGCTTCTCGCCGCCATGTTGGTTTCTTATGCATCGTTACAGTAAGTTTCTGCACGAGCGTCTCGTACTCTTATGGACTTTTATAATAGCTCTATTTCCATGTGTGGCAACTCGTGAATCCTTTCATCCGTAATCCAACCTAGTGTGATTGAAGTTTCATTCATGTCAAAATTACTTTTGTTCATATCTGTGCGTTTCCAATCATGTTAAAATTACTTTCATATCTGTGTGCGTCCGTTCATTAGGTGAGAAAACTACCAGAGCAAGACGACGATTACGAGTTGTCCAGCGGAGAGGATGACGATGACGAAGAAGACGAAACCTGCATAGACCCTGCTTGGCGGCGTACTCCCCTCTGTGTTAGAATCAAAGCCATGAAGGTGAGAAAGAGGAGGGAATATCTTTGAGAATTTCTTACGATTCTTCTGTGTACACACTAGTCTTGTGGGCGTCATCATCACAAGGGGGAGGTGTCACTTAGTATGTGACATGCCACTAAATCCTGGCGTTGCTCACCCTATTTGATAGGGTGAATTTGGTTTGTACCTATTTGATATACCCTAAGATGTCCTCAGTGACTTACCGACTCATCCTCGGTGTCAATAGGAATTTATTCTACAGTTAATAAGCTCGTACATTTACTTCTGACCTTCGCTCGTGTGGGTTTGATTTAATGAGCAACGTGAACGCCTACGGCGCATCATGTCGGTTGACTTTGGTATTTATAGATGTGCACTTCGTTAATATTTTTTGATGTTGACTGGAAGGAAAGTATTGCAAACACTGATTACATTTTTTCTTTCATTTCGAGTGTATTAATTTTCATGACGGTAAACACACAATATAATGATAATCTATGGCTGTGTGCCGGTAATTTAGCTCTGGTAACTCATCCTCAGAGGCAAAAGTAACTGAGTCTGTAGTACGAAGTACTCCTATTTAAGGTTAAATATTAATAAGATTGAAGAAATTTAAAATTTTGAAAATTGCATTTAGAGGAGCATCTATATTTTACCAAGATTTTATTAGTTATATTTGCAAGCGCTCCTGATAGGTATGAATTAAGTAAATTTTTCCTTGTATGTAATGCTTGATTCTGAACAAAGTGTTCTGTATGCGCTTGCTGGCACTGACTTTGCTGTATCTCATCGTTATACAGGAACGGTCATCCATGTGTGTTCTCATACTTATGCATTGGAAGCTTGATTAACGAGTACTTCAGTGTTTTCATAATTTTTAACGGAGCTATAAAGTAGGCTTTTAGATATGAAAAATAATGTGCTTCAGTAAAAAAAATCCATCTTGTTAACCGTGCTTTAACTGTACTATCAAATGCTCCCATGTAACCAACTAGTGTTAGTGCAACCAACCACAAACTGGGGTAAACAACCACAGACTAGTGTAACCAACCACAAACTAGTGTAAACAGCCTCAAACTAGTGTAACCAACCATAAACTAGTGTAACTAACCACCAAACTTCACGCAGAGACGCGCCAGACCGAAAGAACTGTCGCTGTCTGATTGCAACAAGGAAAACGTCCCTGAAGACGAGGACTCTCAATACAGCGTCACGAACAGGAAGCGGGAGAGTGAAGGTGAGGTGATGACTCCTGGTGTCCCTTGAGTAGGTGAGGTGATGAGTCCTAGTGTCCCTTGAGTAGGTGAGGTGATGAATCGTGGTGTCTCTTGAGGAGGTGAGGTGATGAATCGTGGTGTCCCTTGAGTAGGTGAG
>VCRD01002585.1:21375-53043 GCA_006783055.1 Trinorchestia longiramus
TGGTGTCCCTTGAGTAGGTGAGGTGATGAATCGTGGTGTCCCTTGCGGTGAGGTAATAAGTTTCTGATCAACATTCTATGTCACTGCTTCACCGTTTAGTTTATTTCCATACTCCGTTGACGTTGCTCGTGAATTGTTTGAAGACCATTTTTTGCGATTTCTTTGTGATTTTCGAGCCTCATGTTTAGCGCAAACGTGAAGAACTACTCTCCACGGTTTCACGATGTAAATAATATGTTTGGTTTCCTTCAAATTACTTAGCGGAAGATTTGCCAGTCAAAATTAGTGTTCCGTGATTTACTGACGGTGTGATTTTGAACGTAAAAGTGTAGCGATAATTATTTTTTCCAATTTTTTAGTGCGCATTGGTGCCATTGTAAGTAGGTGCATACGAGAAGTAAACACCACTGAAACTTGCATGTTGTTGTGTGTCAAGTGAAGAATTGAGTTTGAAGATTCCTTGCTGGTGTTGTTCATTGTCTTGGGTTGTCTTGTTAGTTTCAAGCATTCTTATAATAAGTTCTGCTGGGAGGCATGTTCTGGAAGACGCTGTGTTGTGTTCCATACACTCTGCTCTCTGGAAGACGCTGTGTTGTGTTCCATACACTCTGTTCTCTGGAAGACGCTGTGTTGTGTTCCATACACTCTGCTCTCTGGAAGACGCTGTGTTGTGTTCCATACACTCTGCTCTCTGGAAGACGCTGTGTTGTGTTCCAGACACTTGCTAATCTCTACTAAAAAAGGTTTTATTGTATTCCAGGTACCCACTGTGGCTGCATGACTGACTGCTCCAGCAAGCGCTGCAAGTGCAAGCGCCTCGATGCTTCCTGCTCTTCCTCGTGCAGATGCAGTGCTTTGAAGTGCGCCAACAAGTCATCTCTGATGATTCCCAACGCGTCTTTGCAGCAGGTTTGTAAATCAGTCAAGTCCTATTCTTGAAGCGCAGGTTTTTAAAGGTTTATTTGTCCTCTGTAGGTTATTACATGTGTTGCTTCAGTAAAATTCTATTCTTGAAACGCAGGGATTTAAAGGTGTATCCGTCCTCCGTACGTTATTATGTTGCTTCAGTCGAGTCCTAGTCTTGAAGTACAGGGTTTTAGAAATCTATTTGTCCTCTGTAAGTTATTATATTGCTATGCTATAAGGGATAGTTGTGCTTTATGTACGATTTCTTTCATTATACTTGCTTCTGAATCACTACCAGAATGGTCGATTGGGTATTCACGAGTATTGAACGTTCTTTTCTTCTGGTATTTTGCTCAGAGAAAATCTGAATATCTATCATTTCGGAGAGGCGTGCAAGGGATGAGAATTAGCGTTGTGTGTGCGCTGTATTCTACTCATCTAGCTCTAATGTTGCAGATTATTGTTAAATTGAGTGTTTGGAGAGCTTCAAGGCTGTGGCCGTGTACCTCACTTGGAAGTTGCAACAATTAATTTCACTTGTGACCATGTTGTTTACTTAGAAATGCCGATCCTTACGCTTAATTAATATCATTTTGTGTAGGCTGGAAATTGCGTTCATTAAGCATACTTTATACTAGTTAGTATATAATAGAACGCACAAAGAAATCAATACATAAATTTCTTAGAGTGCTACGCAACTCTAAATAATGAAAAAAGTCTGATGTTATTAAGAAATAACTATCTGGTGATGGGGGAGTCAATTTACAGTAATTTCTATGTTCCTTGATTGTGGTGCGCTGTGTAGCGCTTCAAGAAATACTCGTTATGAAGTAGTGCAGTTTATCCGTCAGTCATTATGGGTGCATCACCTGAGCAAGCAAGCATTGTTACGAGCTGCCGTGAGATTACAACACACTTTATGAAGGCCATTAAATAACTGTGTTTGTGCAGGACATTCTTAAATAACTCTTTATACAGGACCCTATTAAATAACTGGGTTTGTGCAGGACTCTATTAAATAACTGGGTTTATACAGGACTCTATTAAATAATTGTATTTATGCAGGACCGTATTAAATATGTGTTTGAGCAGGACCGTCTTAAATAACTGTGTTTGTGCAGGACCGTATTAAATAACTGGATTTATGCAGGACCGTCTTAAATAACTTTATGCAGGACCGTATTAAATAACTGTGTTTGTGCAGGACCGTATTAATTCTACCTTCGAAATCAGCCCTAACGCCTCTAAGAGGCTGAAGTGAGTATGATGCTTCCTTGTTCTTATTTTACGAGGCTTCTGAGTGTGTTGATGTGCTGTACGCTGCCTGCTTATTTCTGGGCGTTACTCACTGCAGCATGACCTCAAACTTAACGTTATCGTGAAATTTTAACATTAATTGAACTCAAAGCAAGAGTACAAAAGCTACTCATTGTACTCGCTCATTGTTTTCTTTATTATCAGAGCGACAACACGTTTGTTTTGCACGATGACTTCCACTGAAATTCTGGCTGCTGCATCACGCTGCACTGCTTCCTATTCTTCACAGTCTTCTCAGTTGTGATCCTGATCCCTTAACTAACCTTCATTTATGATGCTTCTGCACGTCTCATTCCTGCCTCTGTCTCGTGTGCTGGTTAAATATGTCACATTTTGTATCGCTTTCCTGTTCGCGTTTAAAATGCTTCATATTCATGATGCTTTATCGTTAACATTATGATAAATATAGCGTTTCGATGACGTTTTCATTTATAGAGAAGCGTGTGAGGTGTAGTTCAAATAGGAAAGCTGTGATGAACTTTCATACAAGTCGTCACCATCATAAATACGATTTTTCTTTACTACTGTATCTGCAAGGGGACAGGAATATACAAAGCTATAGAATGAAATCGTACCTGTATTTGGTGTGATACGCTATATTGCTTGGTGTGGTAATGGTCGAAGCGGAATTGCCTGATGTGGTAATGGTCGAAGCGGAATTGCCTGGTGTGGTAATGGTCGAAGCTATATTGCCTGGTGTGGTAGTGGTCGAAGCGGAATTGCCTGGTGTGGTAGTGGTCGAAGCGGAATTGCCTGGTGTGGTAGTGGTCGAAGCGGAATTGCCTGGTGTGGTAGTGGTCGAAGCGGAATTGCCTGGTGTGGTAGTGGGTAAGGCATGATTGATGCATGAGTCACAATCCTCAAGGTTCGCTCGTTCTATGACACAGGCATCCATAACAATATTTTCTCGATTTTAGAGGCTTGTATTCATTGGAAAAATAGAAACCCAACATTTCTTACCATTGAAATGTATGTCACTCGTTTCTATTCATTCTGTTCCTTTAAAAACGCTTTTTCTCTAACCTGCACATTTCTTTCTAGCCTATTGAGGACGAAAGTACCAATGTTAGTACTTTACAGCATTGTAGTGACTTCTGTCTCGGGCTGACCAATGTGGATTACACTAAATTTATTTTCTTCATTCAATTCGTCTTTGTTTCTCACTTACTGCATGTAAAACAATCCATTTGGACCGACTGTGGTGGTAAGGATTCATTTTATCTATTCTATTTTAATATTATTAGGTTAAGTATGAATATTAAAAATATATTGTTTTGTTTATTAATGTCATCGTGCCGTTCGTAACGTGTAATTCATGGTATGATAATCAGATGTACTCAAGGTAGCAACTTCACATTTCCGTAGATGTCATAGCTTTCAATTATGATCCTCGTTTCCAGATGATCAGTAGTGTTTCCATTTAAGGCTCCTTTTCCCACTTTTCCCATGGTCTTCATGGAGATAAATCGATAGGTGACATATCTGGCGAGTATGGAGTCTACTCCAGACCGCGGCATCTCCCAAACTTCTTGAAGTTTTTAGCTCCTGGTCTTAACTTTTGGCTGACTCTCTATGACAACATGAGCCTCAAACTACTATTTTCCTTAGGAAGGTCAAATTTCTTAACGCATGAGGAAGACCAAGCTTCTTAATACATGTGGAATTATCAAAATTAACTCTCATTTTGTAGTTTTACGGAAAAATTCAGAAACTTCTACCTTGGAAAGCCTAATATCAAAATTCTTTGAAGGCCACACACATGAGCCTCGCGACTAGTCGAACTAACGCAATGTTGACAGGAATTCTGCAAGTTCTATTGAGACTATTAGGCTATCGGTGCGGTTTATGATGGAACACTAGTAAACCAAAAGTTGTTGAGTGGAGTGCTTGAATACGCATTCCCTCTGAAGTGAATCTATTTGAAGCCGAAAGTTTGACAAGTGTGTTGTCGCGACATCTGTTATGAAATAAGAAACAATGGTAAAGGAGGGAATACTTCAGCTTATATGTACTTACAGGGTTGGTAAGATGATCCCAGACATTGGTAGGTTTATTAAAAAAGTAAATAGTAAAGAACGAAAAATGTGTATACGAAACGCCTAAAATGGAATTAAACAGAATGACTATGTATCCATATTAACGCATTTTTCATTCTTTACTCCATTTCGATTTTAATGCTCCTAAAAATGTGTCATCATTTTACCGCTCGATATATATGGATAATATCGTACTCAGTAACTTTCAGTCCAACCTTAGAATGAAGATGAGATTGGTCTTTGAGAAATAATGTTCATCTCGCATGACCTAAATAGAACAGAATATGGCAACAGGATCTAGCAGAATTGTACATTCTTGGGTTGCTGCCCTGGTCGCATGCACTTAATCTCCAATCACGCACAGGCACCAGTATGCACTAATTATATGACCAGCACTGCTTGGCTTTCTATAAATAACTCGCGATTCGGTCAACACAAGTATAAATAACAGTTTAATATTTTTATGTTCGGTAATAAAGTATATAAGCTATGTGCTGCAAGTTACTAAATTCTTCGTTTCGATAGAATCAGTTTCTGTGTTAAATTTATTCGTGTGTTTGTTTCCATTCCAGGTTGTCAACTGATGAAGGAATTAGTCATCCTCTAGAAGTTTAATTTTAATCTCATGGAAAAAGCATCACTGATTGTGGCTTTCAGAGGGAAAAATTTGGAAAATTAAGTATATAACTTGCAATCATTTTGTTGAGTCTTCGTTTCTTTGGAGGTGCTGGAAGCCTTAATAGTAGTTAGTTGCTTACGTTGCTGATTACTTCTTAGACTACTATTTTTGAATATACCTTCAAGTGTGAATTAGAAATAGAGCTGATGTTTTGAATATTGGCTGCTGTTACTAAAAGGCCTCTTTTCCTTTTAGTGCGCTCTGCCTATTTATTCTCTTGATTAAGTTTGTTTAACAATTTCTTCAACATGTCACTTTATGGGAATCGTTCACTTAAACTGTGCAGTTTTTGTTCTAAGTTTTCGGTCAATTCAAATGGCAGCAAAACAAACCATTCCGAAAGTCCTAAACAGTAATTCAATTACGTGCCTCAGAAAGCGATTGCTTTCATTGCTTCTTGTACCTCAGGAGCCAGCGCTGTAGAACTCATGCGCTCGAAAATATCCGCAGGAAATTTTACTTTTCCTGAACCAAACAAAGGAGAAGATAAATCAACGAAATTTTTTTGCTCAATTGATGTTCTGTTCCAGATGTTAGAATTGTCATTGGGGGAGTCTCTCCGTCGCTTTTAATGTATAGGACTGTTTTCATTGAAAATTTTTAATATGTATCATAGAGCTGTTCACATTGAACACTGCTGTGCGTGAAGAAAGCTTTTAGACCTCTCATTACTCGCTAATGAAGAATTTTCAGAAAAATGGGTGCAGTAAAAGTCGATGTTGGGAAATAATTTCATCACATTGACTCCGAAGTGGTACGTATGTGTACCACTGAGGTTAGGTTCTGTAATTTTTTCAGATCCTTCTAGTGCAGTGGTTCCCAACCTTTTTCAGCGTGTTACCCAATTTAGCATGCCACATTAAGCATGTTACCCCTTTCACAAAATTTTGTCAACATTTTGCAAGTGTTTTGTCAACACTTGCTTTCTTGATTTTCAGAATTCTTAACATTTTTCTGTCACCCCTCCATTACCCCCTAAAAAATTGCTAAATTACCCCCAGGGGGTAATTTACCCCCAGGTTGAGAACTATAGTCACTAGAATCTAGTGACCATGCGTACAAAGTGAAGTTTTACACCAATCAGGCAATCGGAGGCAACGTGTTAAAGCGTGAGAACTTGAGTGAAAGTTGTTACACTTTTCAAATTATTTCACAAAACCGACTGATTTTACGTTAATTTTTCTGGGCAGTATACATGAACGAGTTAGCTTCCTTGTGAATTTTCTCACGTCAGTTCCTCCATTTTCATTAACAAACAATGAAGGTTGTGCTCTATCACTTGACAAACTTTTATGTTAGTAAAATTTTCCTCAGGCGATGTAAAAATACCCTGTTTATACCATCCATTTTTTTCTCATCAATTCAATGATTGTCATTTACTAGGTTAAGCCATCGAAAGCTGGGTTGCGTTTACGTTTTGTATACACAAGTTACGCTTTGCTATCTCGTAATTCATCGCAGTTGTTCTTTGTCTTGGGATCTCACCAGACTTTGATTGGCTTGGACTTGTACTGCCCTTACAAGTACCAAATTTTACGCGAAGTTTCGCGTTGTTCATTTAGCGAAATATCACAACGAATTTATTTGTGCTTTTATCAATGAGATTTTAAAATATACAAATTGACGTTGTCTCCAGTTTTTCACTGCCAAATTCTGTGTGAGCACTTGTCTTGTCAAGATTTTTCACTGAATTTCGGGCTCTATGTTATTATATGGCTCTATGTTTCCAGTTCATACCCTAACTTAATGGTAAAACATTCCAGAACGTGTACAAATATCCCTTGCTTGTAGAAACTTAAGAAACCTCTCGTGAACGCTGATACACGTGCAATGAGTTGTACGATCTCGTAAAAAATATATGGATTATAACATCTGTTGCCAACTGAACTGCAGCTGGATAATGTAGTCAATGGATGCTGTATGTCGAGAAGAATCCAGGAATGTTGGTCGATATTTCGTGCTGTTTGATGAATAAATGCACGACGAAGTTTTGGTTTAGTTATTTACCTTTGATTTAGAATAATTGTAATAGTCAATGTGATGAGAAGCACTGCACACTAGAAACCTTTTCAAAAATTTATTGATTTTGAGCAAAATTTGAACTTGACCCTTAACCGGGGGACATGTGTGGGCGTTTCTGCCAAATTGTGTTATTTTACAACGTAGATGCGTTTACTCGTCTCTGCCGAAAATATTTTTGTATTTCAATCTGAAAGTAAAAGATGAAGATAGAGGGTATTTGTATGAGGCACCTAGAATCATACAAATACCCGTAAATATCAGGAAACTGCTTCAAATTTTGGCCACTCGGAAACGCGTGCATCTCAGCTAGTAATGGAGCAATTACATTGATTTCTGACCATTTTACTACTATCTTTCTGTTCTTAAGACTCGCTTTCCAGACAGAGGAATGTTTGAGGTTGACAGGAGTACATGATCATTTTTGCGATGTATGGCTCGTGGTGCCGTATGATCCTAGAGGCCTCATATGGAGTTCGGTTTAAAAAGTACTACGTGTACATCAAACAGAAAATTGGATAAAACTTTTTCAAGAAATGATGGTTGGTAAAAGTGGCGAAATGCTTCATTCGAATACATTTCGCCTCGTGGTTAAAGCTGCTTCTGCTTTGATCATCCCCAAAAATACCGACGCAGTCATACGGTATTATCCTCTATTTATGGCCGCACGTACACGTGGACTACGCATTAGACCGTTCCAAGCTTTTCGTTTCATTAACCCTACAGGGACTAAGAACGTCAATTGACCAGTTTTAAAGTCGTAAATGAACACAACTTGTAACGCATTGCATGTTCTTATCCTATCGTGCTTGAGTTTTCGTGGTGTGATTAATTGTAGAGCACCCTCTGTCGTTTTAGTATTAACGCATGAAAATTAAGTTTGTGTAAAATCACCTACAATCCATTTGTAGTCTTAGGCTTGATTATAACTAACTGATCCGAAAGTCCATTCGTTCTTTGACCGCAAAACCAAAAGAAAGAATTTTTTTTTAATAGTTGAATCTTTTCTTATGTGTTAAAAAATCCCTATTTCAAACGCACGTCTCACATAGCTGTGTTTTATCATCCTCAAAGCAGCTTGAAATATTACTTGCGTAATCCTTGTAATAGCAATATTAAGTCAGCGTTGAACTTTACCTCAGTAAACTTAATAATTACAGCAACAGCTCGATTATTTCCTGCAGTTTGCATGATGCAGCCTTGCACGTCAAAGGAAGGTCGATAAACTTCTTTTCTGTAGTTCTTTCTTCCGTGCGCAATGCTTGGCACTCCAAGCACAAGTAACCTAGTTTTACACCCCGAGGGCAATGACATTAATATTTGCATGTGATCATTTGAATTAAAGTTTCTTCTCCAAAACTTTCAAATTGAAACGATTGTGATAACCTTAGCCCGTGTCCTCAAGGATGTTCGAATTACAGCACATATCGTAACTCTTCGTTTCGATCTCTTTTCACTCTAAAACATTCAATTTGGAGCGGTAATGGTAATCTTACCAAGAATCCTCAGGATTAAATTACAGCACACACCAGAATTTTTAAAATGGTCGGAGAGCGATAATTTTCTTTGATCGAAAGTCTAGCTACAAATCGGGCCAATATGACACAGGTGGCAACGGGCCAAGAGGTGAGCGAGCTAGGCGGGTTGCCTGCATCCGTCTCTCTGAGTTTATTTTGAGCTACGACTGTGCCCACTCACTCGTCCGCATATTCATTAATGTTAGTAGTTATTAATGAAGTTTCCAGAGCGTATTTCGTGTGGTGAGAAACAAGTGAATGACGTTACCATCTATGAGAGACCATTGAGTAGGTCGTGACGTGTAGACCGTAAAAAGTTCGATCAAATGCTGTGCCCACTCTCGTCCACACGTTGATTAGTGCCAGCGTTTATAAATGAAGTTTTTATAGCGTATTTCGTGTGGTGAGAAACAAGTGAATGTTTTGTCAATCTGTGAGAAGTAATTGAGATGGTCGTGATCTATTGACCATTATAAAGTTGGACATATTTGAAGTATCCCCTCATTCAAAAGAGGCGTTGCGTCCTGTGTTCGTAAAGAATTGTTAGATGACGGTTTGTAGTCTACAATCTACTAAAGATCAGTTTCTCATAACTCTACCGTTAATGATTGTTGTATCTAAGAAATCTAAGAAATCATTTCAGAGAAATGATTGTTGTATCTAAATAGCAGTTGCATAATTCTGTCGTAATTATCACAATGTTTGGTGAAGGTTGTATTGAAAGAGCTGTGTCATAACTTCGTTGTGAAGATAGGGGTTTTCTGTGAAGAAGATTTTATCGATTCGTGTGTACTGTTGACCACGGGAACTAAAAGCAAAGTGAAATGCACTAGAATTCATTTGAATTATGCAGCAACTATTTTAGAACTAGCAACAGCAGTAAGGTGTGGCAAACTGTTCAGCGTCAGTACACCGACATATAAATTTGAACAGTTTTTTTTATTCTTTCAATTCTCTGTTAAAGAAGAGCCATGAGGCCATGCATGACTCACAGAATCCAAACGACGACAAAGCTATTAGTTTTGATACCTAGGTTCATATGGGAGCGATGTAGTCACATTCGTCTCAATTGCTTTAAACGATTTATTGAATTGGGATATCTCCATTTATTTCTTTATCGTGTGTTTTAAAGTGATTCTGTTTATGTAGATGTAATATAAGACAAAGTAGACGCGTGTGCAATAGAAATGATTGTACACTAATTATATTAGCATGAATGATTAGTGTGAGTTACGGAAACGCGTACTTTTTGAAACTTGAGAATTTTTTTGGGGATTAAGCCCGTGCTACGAGTATTGATCGTCAAGTTTCAATTTTATTTCAATTTTTATTATGCTCAGAGTTTGTATTTGAATATGCACTGAAATTTAAATGTAGCAACAAGTTCACTCACACCTTTAATGCATTTTCTGCTTTCTATGAGATATAGCTGTCATACACATCAACCTTCCACTCGTATTTTATTTAAATTTCTCCTGTAACAAACTAAAAGCCGTTTTAGTAATATTATTAAGAGCCCTCATAAAGCTTTAATTGCGTAAAAATGACACCAGATTACGAAAATTTTGGCCTACTCAAAAACCTGCCCAACCTGAGATTGGATCAAGTATCCGCTTTTCTCGTTCGAAGAAAAATTAATTTTTTATTTACAATTGCAAACCGTACCTTCAGATTTTCCATAACGAGCCAATATTCAGGCATTCTTGCGCTGCGGAGATTTTTTTAAGCTTTTCCCTGTAGAGGCGCACCAAAAACATGGAATACCGCTACTGGCATGCAGTTACATTTCCAGTGTCAGATTTCCTGTTGAGAAACAAGTTCTTCAATGGACATAATTGCTATTTCTTTGTGTAATTTTTATTATCTGTGAAGGTCCGCTTCACTTGAGCTTTGAGGTTCACGAGTGTTCCCCAAGAATGTATTTCACCATCTTACATTTCTGTGTTCGAATTTCATTTGAAATAAGTATTCACTAGTGATGCTTTTGTGACTGAACGATTCACGAGGAACATTTATCTGTTGTAAGAATTATAGTTACGATATGAAATAATTATAACAAGCTCCTTTACTTTCAACCTCGCCAAATTATAACTTACTCGTGTGACGCCGTGAAGGATGCGGGTAAGTTTTCACTTAAATGTATAAATAAAAATATCACGCAAAAAGGATTCTTTAAGTTCAACTTAGATAGTTTCGTTCCTAAAAAAATGCCTGTGTTGTGTTTTGAAATATGTAGATATTGGGGGTTGAAAAAAGTACACGGCTTTTTACAGTGCACGTCACAGATAAACTAGAGGAGCTGAAGAAATATGTTTTTATTATGTTCAGTATCTATCTTCTTGGACTTCAATATTTTTTCTTCATTGTACTTCTTCAATATCTTATTGTTACGTCATCCATATTAGTTAATGGTTCGTCTGGCTCTTGATTAGACAAGACTCATTTTTGAAGTGTGAATATTTCTAAAAAACAAGTGTGAATATTGAACCGTTATAACGAATACTTCATATTATGCATGAAGTTTTTGATGCATTGCTTGCATGCATGAGAAAATTCGACGGATGTATTAAATTTTTGAGGAATTGTCACTATATAAGCGCACTTACGACTGTTACAAAACTTAGTGGATGAAAATAAAATGATCGCCGGTCCTTATTCACTGGATTGATTACTTTCACATGAACGGAACAAGAAACGTACATTTAAGGCGATTGACAAAATGAATTAGAAATCTCTTAGGCAGATTTTACCTGCTTCGAAACAGATTTAAAATAATATTTACTGCTTAGGGAATCTAATCTCGAGGAACTGTTTACTAGATGTTGTATCTTCTTCAATACCAGCGAAGTTCCATACTTCACATCCTGAACTTTGATTCAACAAAGCTTCTAGGAAAGTACGGGTGTGTGCACTACGTCTTCTCACCTGCTAATTGATAAGTCTCATAAACTTACAGTTTTAGTACAGCAATCGGGCCGATTACCATAAACCTGGAAAAAATTTTTATGTATGCATGTGGAAAAATTGCTGTTTCTAAAATTCAATCGCATTTATTTTTGCAGAACATTTCTCGGCCTCTATAAGACGCAAAATTTCCCCTTCGTTTTTAACGCAGAAAGCATTGTGTGAAACAAAACGCCCAACGAGTCTCTTAAAATGTGAAATTCTAGTTAGATTAGTGTTCTTAATTTACAGTCTCAGTTCTGACAATGAGAAATATTCAAAGAGTCTTATGTAGTCAGACCTTTAGTTTAAAATGGAGAAAGCCAGCTCAGAGGCTTCAATGAGCACTACCACCACCACTGGTTGTGCTGTGGACTCCTCATCACACATCACGGAGGAAATAATAATTAATGGAAGAGTACGGAATAATCCGTTTGGATATCCGGCAGAGACGAGGAAGAGAAGAAGCCGTCTATCAAGTCATTCCCGTAGTTGCGAGCAAGAAAACCATGCGAAGAAGAGCAGTTTGCTAAAAATATTTAGTTGGTTTCAAGGTAAAGTGAAACGCTCAGATTCTTTGGGCACATGTAGTAGAACGACTGAGGGTAGTGTGTCTACTTTGAGTGGTTCAATTCCAGACAACATTTTTGTACCTCTTTCTAAGAGTAGGAGCGCCGACAACCAAAGTATACTTGACCAATCTGTCTCGAAACAACGTAAGAATGTGTCGAGATGTATTCATCGTTCAAGCTCTTTTACTGAAAATAATTCAAGTTCAAACACCATTTCCGGTGGGACTGGAAGCGTTAAGTCTGAAGATACAAGCTCTTGCGACCAGAAGAAGAGAACTGCCCCTCTGCCTCCCTCTCCTGGAGGTGTTCGAGCTGAAGGCCACTGCCCAGAGGACGTTCCGAATAGTAGACCAAAGAAGGAGCGCCAAGATCCTTCTCTGAACGATGCAGAATGTGCCAGTAGTTTCAACAAAAATATAGAAGCTCGCAAAGATGCTGTTCGCATTAAGAGGAAAGCTCCCGAGCCACCCTCCAATGCAGTCCCCTATCATGGAAAGCTGCAATCTCACGAAATGCCTCGTTCTGCATCTGCCACTACTGAGATGTTCAACTCTAGTATTAACTCCGAACAAAAAGCTCAATCAATTCCCTCTACCCTTCGAAGCACAACCAGCCAGAGCAGCGTTCGCTGTAGTATGAGTAGTAATTCATCAATCCAATCCATACATGGAGGAGACACCGGAAATATACCCGACTCCTCATCGTCAACAAAATCAGGTGTGGATTCTTGTTCTAAATTTTTGAAACCTTGGTATAAACGTAGGACAAAATCCAAGATTGCAAAGGTCTCTCAAAAACATGACGTGATCGACCAAGTTTATGAATTTTGGAGACCTGAACTCCAATTCAACGATGGAAAAATTTCAGCATCTCCGAATTCCCAAAGCCCGTGTGGCACCGTGCAATCTGAAAAATCTGTTCTACAGAAAGTTGTAAAGTCGTGCAAAGCAAAACGTAAATCCCAAATTTCTGTGCTGACGAATGTGAGTCAGTTGAATTTGGAAACAGAGATTGCATTAAAGAGAGAGAAAACAATGAATAACAAAGAAGAAAATTTAGAAGATCCTAACTCTCCAAAAACTCGTTTCCTCACTCAGCAAGATGTGACACAAAGCAACAAACCCTCACCAGGAAAGTTGAATACGACTGCGAACTCTCAAGGGTTCTTGTTGGAAAGATCCAACAATGAGAGGGAAAATCGAACACAATTACAGGAAACTAGCTCACAGGTACAAGAGTTTTCCTCGCACACTAAGCTCATTCAAGTGAATAAGAATATAACTACTCAAGAAATTGCATCCAATTCATGCCAAGCTTCTGAAATGAATCACTATGACAACCAGCGAGCTCCTGTCTCAAAAGAAAGTTACAGTTTCAATAAAAGTAAACCTTTGACTTCACCATCCCAGAGTCCGAGTCTGATACAGATGGCAAATCTTGATGCTGAACAGTTTTATAAACTCGCTAAAGATATTAAGACCCCCTTGGGAAAAAGCCCTAGCCCGCCGGCGCAGAAAACCAGGACAAGGGGAGGCATGGAGCCTGTGTCAAGGCCTAATATTGGAGAACCGCCGAAATCCAACAGAAACTTCGGGTTAAGAATGAACCAATTGTTCGCTCCAGATGTCTCTGTTATACTTGAAGCATCCGAATCTGTTACTTCTTCGGGTACCGTTCCTCACGATGACTGTTTTAGCGATCAAAATTCAGTATTAACAAGAAATTTCGATTGTATATACGAAGATCTGAGCGTTAGAAATGATTCTTTATTCGATAACCGCCTACTTACTGCTAATGCGCGAGAAATAATGGAAGAACTTGCTGATGTTCGACAAGAAATTGAGAGAATAAATGAAGAAGAAAATGAAGCTGAACACAAAAAATTTAAAATTGATGAAAGGAGAAGCGTTTCAGAACGAATCAATGAGGCGTGCAGTAGAATTCAACATTCACACGAGGCCTCATCGCCAAACGCAAACAATCGTACACCTCCAGCGCTCGACGGAACTCCTCGACCAGAAGCCAAGTTGCGCTGGGAGTGTTGCGCATGTACTCTAATTAATGTGCCTTGGAAAATTACATGCGAGGCTTGTACTTCTCGTCGTCCAACGAACCCCGTTAGGATAGCAGAAGATGGCACCAGATTGACGCCTTCAAAAACAGATCTAGAAGACCAAGGTTGTGAACTTACATTCACAGAAATTGATGACCGCATGAAGGAACAAATATTTGCTGAAACGGGAGTGAGAATGAAGCACACAGAAAGCGAAAGGCCCATTTCTGAATTGATGAAAGCTGAGAAACAGACTCAGTGGGAATTGGAGCTCAGGAAGTACTTTGGTGCCAAAGACTTCAGTAAAGGAGTGCAAGAAAAGAGTCAAGAATCGATTGTAATTTTTAATAAGGTTGACAAAAAATTAGAACAAAGTGGTGCAGGGCTTGAAATTAAAACTAAAGTTACAGATTCAGAGCCTAATCTCAGCGAAGTACGCATAGCTCGACTACAAAAGTTTGAGCGCCAAGAAAATAATCAGTTGATAGATTCTCATGGAAACGCCGCTCAACGAACTGCTCCTTCGAAAAATGGAAGTTTCAAGCAAGAATTTAGCGGACCCGGCTCTGAGAATGAAATGGAAGCGTTTCTGTTTCAGTGTAACAAGGATAAAAATTTTTACAAGAACGATGCACCTAAAAGATTAATTATGAGTCCTGCAGGTGCAGTAAAAAATACAATACATATCTTTGATCAAAAGCCAGAAACTGAAAATCAGAATGAAAAAATTTCGAAAGTGAAACAAAACAGAAGAAAAAGTGTTGGATTGGTCAAAACTCAGGCAAGTTTATTTGAGAAAAATGATTTGAACTTCGATTCTGAGAACACAAACGTTAAAGGCTTTGCAAAAAACATTCAGGATCATAAGCAGGCAATGAAAAATTCAGAAGTTGATATTACTTCCGCAATTTCAAAATTTGATGAAATAGCAGCAATGGCAGAAATCGAAAGATTGAAGCCTATGCTTTTCAAACCAAATGTGACGAAGCCAAGGAAAAAAATTATCATTCACACGAAGGAAGATTCCAACCAATTTGTTACTCTGAATCGCGTACAAATGAACAATGATCAACAAGTTGCTAATTCAGTTAACAGATTAAAAGACGAATCAGATTTGCCACGAAAAGATATTCAACAAGGACAACAATTCCAGAACACAGACTCTGGTCAACAACAAAATAGTCGGTCGGACCTTACACACAATATGAACAAAGACTACGAGCCTGTGATCGGGATGGGAGAAACTGAAGCTGACACTTCCCTTCAAAGAGATTCTGCTTCTTTTCTATCGAGTTCGTTTGATTTAATGGAAGTTTCTGAGTTTCAGCAAATAGAAGCCGAACACAGCCAGAGAGGATCTCCTATCACCTCTTTTTATGAAGACGCGTTCCAAGCGGATTACGATTCAGATTCAACAGAGCTTTTCATGGACGCCTCTTCTGCAGACATGAGCGAAGCGGGATATGAAGAAAACGCAAGTCCTACAAGTGTTTCTAGAAGTGATCCTCTGCATCGCCGACTTCAGGCTCTAGAAGGAGAGATGCAGCAGCGCTTGGCGGTAGAAGAGCTCAGCCACCAACTAACGCTCAAAAATGGAATTGCGGATTTTAAAGGTGAGATTTCAAGCGTTAGGCTTTTCTTCTTGGACGTTTTGGAATAGTTAAAGATTGTAGTGAGTACGTCCATCTGGCGACAGATTCCTCACTCACGTTATAAGTTGTACGCGCTATGAGACCAAAATAAGTGAATTTACAGTGTTACCTGTGTTCATGGTAGTGCGTTGTTGGTTCGTCTTCGATGTACTTGACCCCGTGCAGTGTTTATGCAGGGTGCGGTAACATAACTTCTTTTTTTTAAAGCAAAGTGCTTTGAAAAAGGAAGTTATGTTGTTGCACCTTGTAGATCTGTATGTGTATCATGTAGATTTACTCGAATTGTATAATTAATTTTTTTATGTCTCTCGATGATCCGTCCTTTTAAGGTGTACGACCAATTAGATATAATTTTTTAAATAAATAATCAAGCTATGGAAAATAAAATAAAATATCTTAAACACTTAACAGAAAATTCGCACCATAATAATTATGCGTATAATTCTTTACTTTTTTAAGCAACATAAATAATTTGAAATGACTAACCTTTCAATGAAAGATAATAATCATAAATTTTCGAGCTGGAATTGATAATATTTCCATAAGAGGAAACTGAGCATGAACCTCAAAAAGCTCTAAAAGAATTGTTATCAACAACTTGGATGGGTCAAATATAACTCAACTTTTAATCTGTTTAAACACTTAATTGTCAGAAATATTTACATGGTATGAAGGACTAAGAGAACTAAAATCAATTATTGTGACTTGCGTAACCTCATTTGATTTAATAATTTGTGAAGAAATGCTATTTTTTCTTTCTGTTACTTGCTTGTTACCTAATCTACATTTTGGTAGTATGTTGCTCATGACTCAAACTTAGAACTATTAAGACACAAGGTTTGTGTCATGCTAAGACAGCGGTAGTTTTTTTGCTGACACTACTCTATGTTTTGTTCGTGCAAGTGGTAAGGCTCTTGCATCGAGTGTGCCGGGGCGGAGGGACTTGCAGTTCCTCTATTTAAACGAAGTATCACAAATGCAATCATCCACCAAGGGAAAAATACTAGGATATGCCATGGAATGGATAGTTTTTATATTTACATGCAGCGAACATCACAGCTATGCAAATACAAGAACTCTTCTAAAATACTGAAATAATTTTTGGACTTCGTGCTAAATTTTCAATGGTAATGAATTAAACGAGGCTACTATGAGCAACCAGAAATTTTGTTCTGTGGCATATGCGACTACAAAAATATTTAGCGAAAGAGACCGACCAAAACACTGGTACTTTGGTAGGATGCTAAGTTTAGAACGAACGGAAACATCGATAAACAAACTCATAACGATGGGGATGTCAGCTTTGGGCGGTCATAAAAGGACCACGAAACAATTCCTAGTAACTAATGAGACAAATTTATTTTTTGAG
This sequence comes from Trinorchestia longiramus, assembly GCA_006783055.1. Classification (NCBI taxonomy): domain Eukaryota; kingdom Metazoa; phylum Arthropoda; class Malacostraca; order Amphipoda; family Talitridae; genus Trinorchestia; species Trinorchestia longiramus. The sequence continues at coordinate 38,439 of VCRD01002585.1, forward strand.
CGTTTGAACACGCATTGGTTTCCCAATTTATGTATACACAAGTTATAACGTTCTTTCTATCATCTATTTGACAGGTTTTGGTAAATTCTGAGACGGGTAGCGAGGTTGATTAGATGTTTGTAAACGGAGGCGATGTTTTGTCCGCTCCATTTCCGAAAGATGCACTTTTACAGGCACTGTTGTTGGTGAAAATTTGTTTCAACAAATCAGATACGTTTTTTGTGCTATTAAGGTAATGAATACAATGAAAGTTCTACAAAATATTCATAAATATGAGTTTGAATTAGACAAACAAAAGAGAAAGCTGCTGTGGTGACATCGAAGTTTATGGAAACGATTTCTTCCTTGAGAAATAATTTCAGCGCTACGTCATTCAGTAATTTATGATTAAAATGCTGAAAATCTAGGATGAAGGTAATTGAGTGCAAGTTAATAGCTATGACGATCTCCAGCATGATATCGTGAAGGTTAAAGTTCATAGAAAATTAAGTATTATATTTTTACTTGATTCAGGACCTCATGTGTCTACCGTTTGTTCCACAGATGAATTTAACTTTGATTTCTTGCGCCAACTAAAACTGAAACATAAAATTCTTTGACTGATCATAAGTAAATCATCATCTATAAGATACGCATTTCCTAAACGTGCTTTGAGTTACGCAAATAGCATCAAGCAATGGTGTATTATGTGCCTATTTTCCAGTGCACTACCATGCTACGTACAAATGTCTGATAAGTGTTTCCCATTTTCTGCTCAGCAACAATGAGTGCTGAAAGTTCGGGTTGGAGTGCCACAAGTACCATGAATATTTCCCACCTCTTGAAGAAGCTAGAAGCAGCCATCGGAAGAGGAGACCACAGTGATGCCGCCAATCTGGCCAGGGAGTTGGCAACCCTCAAGGTGTCATGTAGTGTCACAGGTGGACGCAGAGAACACGTCGATACAGCCAGTAACGTCACTTACGCGCGTTGTAATCCTTCCTATGATTTACAATCGAGGACCACCAGCCAAAATAACATGTTGGAGGTGAAACAGCAGCACGCACATGTGAATTCGACATCAAGTACAGCGGCAAATAATGTTAACGCTTTTCAAAAGGTTGAGACCCGTCAAGAAGCTCAGTTTCAAGGATTCCTCGATGATTCTGTGGTTTATCGTCCTGGAACGCAGACTGTCTTAAATAATGAGGTGACCATAAGGGACCACAAATCGTCCTCAGACAGAAGAAAAGTGAAATCCGACACAGTTTCGAAGCTTATTGACACCACAGCATCCGACACTGCAGCTAACACAGCAGCTTTCCGGTGAGTAATGTACGTTTCTTCGACGATGTTGACGAGAGTCAAGACTTCATAGATCTATGATATAAAATTCAGTCCAAACTAGTTTGTATCCATATGTTTGGTAGAAACTTTTAGTTTTTATGTGTTTTCTAATTTACTCAAGTTTGCCGAGATCATTCACTTATTAACTGAATGTTAGCGAATTATTGCGTGAGAAGCACACAATTATGATATGAAATTTGCATTACCTTTCTTTTCTATTTTTCGTGGATCTTCTATACGGAAACGAGTTTTCTTTTGGCTCACTGATTGATTTTAAGCTAAATTAAATAGTTTACGCTTGATAACCCCATTGCCCATTAACGCGATTTTTTTAGGGAAATAACTCTGAATACCTAGCAAGTTTTTTGGGGGGGGGCATTGATTTAAGCGGAAGAAATTTAAAGTTTGTTTCTTCTAAGCAGTGGGTGAATTAATTGCTCCGAGTTACCATTTCCTTGATAATAGAATCACTTTCAATTCACAGTTTATGTTTGCCAGAAGGTCCATTTAACAAATGAGCTATGAGAATATGGAGAGAGCTCATCTTTAGTTTTATTTTAAAGCAAATACAACAGGGACAAAATCAAATTTAGACGATCTTGACGTTGGCGCCTATGTTAACCATTGAAAAGTATGCACATTCCCTTTAAGTTGCACTATTCTATTGTTTGTCATAAAAAATTATTTAAAATAAGAAATTTCAGGCCGGGCATTTTCCTTTCAATACGGTTGATCACATTTAAGGATGTATATATATTTTTATAGGTGCTCTATCGAATTTTATGTTATAGTTTAGAATTGTTTTTTTAATAAATTACGAAACTGAAAACATGCATATATGAATGTATTATTTATTTATTAACATTCATTTAAACACACGTAGCGTACAAGCTTAGATTAATGGTCATGAGAATGATCACCAATAGCCGTGAAAAGTTAAAATAAGTAAAGCTTTATTTCCAAAATCCAGTCAATCTTGTAAGAATTCTTCTCTCATCCAGCGCATTAGAATGTTGCACAATAATATCTCTTACACAATACTACTAGGCATGTAATGCAATAATACTGGGCATCTCACGCCATAATTTCTCTTCCACAATAATACTGAGCATCTAGCTCAATAATACTATCACTTACACAGTGATACTAGGCATCTACTGCAGCAATTCCATCACTTACTCAAGAATACTAGACATCTATTGCAAAAATAACATCACTGACACATTAACACCTGATTTAATAACACTCAGTGCTATGCATTTCATCTATTATACAAGCCCTTCTTGAGTTGTAAGTCATGTTTTTTCTTGCCAGAGTTCAACTATTCGTGGAAGATCGGTCCAGCCATCAAGGTCCGCTGAGTATCACAGTTACAGCCTCTATGACCGTCGGCGAACTACGATCTGTGGTCAGTAACGTCATTCACTCCTCACATTTCATTCCTAGAGCTCCACTAGAATACCTGCGTTGGGAAATGATATAGAGAAGGACAAATGTTGAGTGAGCAATAGCTTACAAAGTAGGCATACGTATCGAATACTGATAGTATTCAAAGTGCATACTATTAGTATGTTCCAATAGTACTGATATAATAATATAATAGGTGTTCACGTAAAGACGCTAGTATTCCGGCTGAACGAACTTATTTCTGTTCTAATAAATATACAACATCGTGAGCGAGAGAACAAGTTTATATCCAATTTTACAGTAGGTTTTTCTCTCACAAAGCCGCATACATAAAAATCTAATGAGGAAAATAACAAAGTGTACTTCTTAGGCGTTATTTCTTAGGCCTGGAGCATGTACGAGCACTTGCATCATTTGCTGGAACTCATAACTTATACTCTTATGTAAAGTATTTAAATTATTACCAAAGTGAAAATAACTCTGATACAAGTTCAATTACAAAATTAAAGGCGGGAACGTGATAGTACGAGTTAAAGAGCAATATTTTTGGGGTAACCAAACACGGAATGTTATCGTCAAAATTAAAGACATCGTTGAAAACGTTAAAGGATTTTACTTTTTGAGGTTGTAGAAACATAAAGTTGACTCGAGATGAGTATTATATCTCTTTTGAGAATTTAATCTAGAATTTATGCGTTTGACAATAAGTTATAGCCGTTTTAAATGTTTCATCAATAAACCTGAAGTTAAGTGCCTACTGCTGAAGATCCATGGTCAGTAAGTCTGAATTTCATGAACATGGGACCAAACATTTTACCAATCAGCGATGTTCAGATGTCTGCCTCGGTGAGCTTACTCGCATCGCCGTATGAGATGATGCATCGTCTTGTGATATGCTGCTTTATTCACAACATTCGTCACTGCAGAAACCAGATCTAAATAAGAAGATGCCTTCGTGACCCATCATAAAGAAAATACTTTTAAAAGTATTCTAGGATGTAAAACATTAATGGTGCAATGGATGTACTGGACTTACAAAGCTCATCACGATCAGATATCTACCAAAATTTTCAAAAGCATACAGGTGTATTTTGTGGCGGGGTTTTATGTTCAGTTGACTTCGTTCTTAAAAGACGTGAGAGATAGGATAATGTGCATCAATTTAAAGCACAGTAAACTGAGATGTCATGGACTTCCATTTGGAAATAACCAAGGACAAACAAAATGATGATAGACGCTCGCTCTACTTTCATATTTTCATTTGCATTTTCAGGAATCGTATATGAGAATCATGGTTTTAAAAATTGCTTTAAAAACATGTCAGCCATTGCACCTTTTGGATATGTAGGAGGTCTTTGTTAGGACATCCGCCATAAAGAAAAGTATCTACTAGGATGCATGAATAGCATAATTTTTAATTCGTGTAAGTCTACGGATTTTGAACCAAACATTTAAGTACCTTGTAAGAATTACTAGCTGCTATTCAGAATAAAATTTTACTGAAACTTAAATACACTGTGTATATTACTTAATTATTCAACACAGATTTTAACTTTTAACTAAAATCTCAATATTTCATTATTAGCAAGCTTCAAACATTTTACTTCATTCATTTATTTATAAAATGGTTAACTTGCTGCTTTACCTTGCTGGCCTAACAGAGCCACGTCACAGCCTAACAGCTGTACAAAAAATACATTTCTCTTACATTTTTCCTACCAAAAATTTGCTTTTCATCGCAATTCCAACAAAGGTCTTTCCTAAATTTTTCGGGGTATTTTAAAAATACGGTTTTCCTGTTTTTTTTTCAGGTATTTGAAAAATTTGGCTTTCCCCCTGCGGTTCAGCGCTGGATTTTAGGACGTCGTCTAGCTGAGGATGACAATGCAACTCTGGCGCAGCACAAGGTCACGAGGGAAGGTTGCCCTCTGTTCCTGTACCTCGTAGCTCCACCCACTTCTGCTACCAGCGTTCAGCAGCATGAAGACAACGCAGCTAAAACTCCTGAAATTGCAAGACCACCTGCAGCGGCACAAAAACACACCGACAATCAAAGACAGGGTTCTACTTCAAATAATTCACCTAACGTACTTATTTCTCCTCTTGCAGCTTCAAAAAATCCGTTCAAGCTTGGCAGATATGCCCCTTCCGCACCTGCTGAAGACCCTGTCGTAGGAAATGAGTTAATTAGAAGGGAAATGAATGAGCAAGAACTTCAATCTCAGTCAAGCCGCAGTTCTCATCCGAAAAATATTACCCCTATCAAAGACGTAAGTTCTGCAAACGCGGACAAATTTCGTGGCCAAGCTGTGGCCCCTGTAAGTCGGAAAGACGTTCCACTTACGAAAAGTGTACAAGCAGTGCAAACTGAGCAAACTGCAGTGAAAATAGAGAAGAAGTCTCCATCGCAGTCCAAGATGTCGAGAACTGCTCGCCAAAATAGCAATGAACAGAAACTGGAGAAGACACCTGGGACTGATGGTCATCCAGCCACTGAACTTAAGCAGAAAAAGGAGCGATATGTTTCAGCTCACTCCTCCAATGCTCATCCTTCCAATGTTCATCCCTCCAATGCTCATCCCTCCAATGCTCATCCCTCCAATGCTCACCCCTCTAATGCTCACCCCTCTAATGCTCATCCCTCCAAAGCTCACTCTTCCAACGCCGCTCATCCCTCCAACGCCCACTCCAACACTCGCTCTTCCAACGTTCACTCCTCTATATCCAACAACTCCAACGCTGCCAGTTCGCCTAGCTCGTCGAATGGATGGAGTTGCAGTCGTTGTACTTTTGTGAATGATGAACGTCGCCCAGGCTGTGAAGTTTGTGGGTCAGAGAAGCCAAGTGAAGGATTGGATTCTGCCTTCCACAACGGCAATGCTGACGTGAGTTTTTCACTGAGACACACTTTGTAAGCTCATGTCATTTGCCAAAATCTCCACAGTTGACGCACCTGTAAATACATCACAACTGAACGTTAAAATTAGTTTGGTTAGCTTAATTTCTATTCCATTGTGATTTTCACTCTCCAGTTTTCAATTCTGGCTTTGAAAAATACGCATGTAATTATCCTCAGAGTTTAATATAACAATGAACTTTACCTTAACATAGATGGTTAGTTTATTATTATTGAACAAGTTTAGTAGCTCTAGACTGAGATAGAATGTATTGCGCTTGGAAGAGGAAGTTTACTTTCTAACTGTAATAACAAACTTTAAACTTGCCCATTTTGATGACTTGTGCTATATATTAAAAGTATATATTATAGACCAAAAGCATATGAAAGTTCAGATACTGACACCTCCTTGCACTGCGGTCATTTTTTTAAGCTTACTAATTCCAACTAAAATAAAATTGTCTCGTATTCTAAAATGAAAACAGACTCCATTAATGTAAGATTGGTCATCAACGATGCGTTACTTATATCTGCAGCAGTCAGGTGAAGCTTCCAAAATCGTTAAAATCGGCGAGTGTTTTAGTAAATCTAGTGTACTTGGAAGTTTAATGGCATGTCACTTGTTATACTTTTGTAATGCCGTAATGCATCTTCTTTAAATTATATCTTAGAGAAGAAAATCCTTCCCAGTCTTCAGTTTTAAGTCACATTTAGTACTTGAGACATTTAAAAAAATCCACCAACCCTGTGTGTTAACTCGTAGTTCTAAGACTAGCGTTGTTGTGGGTGCAGGAATTCAAGCAACTGGACAGAGCTGTGTCAGCTCTTGACAAGGATGCGCTAGTGAAGTGCACAGAAGGGTTCGAGTGCAGGGTGTGCTTCACTGATGTTGCTCCGAGGGAAGGTGTTGTGTTACGGGAATGTCTTCACGTCTTTTGCAGGTAACGTGCTTGTGTTCATCCAACCCTTGATTGCTGTTTGATTGCTGGGTTCACTGAACTGTCAAGAAACCATTATTTGCAAGTCCTATTTTAGAGATAGTTGGCTGAAGAAAGCATATGCAGTACGTGGTGCAAGTTATTCTGCACGTAATTACATAATATTTGTGAAACTTCATTTGGGTACGAGAATATATAAAAAATATTCAGATATTTGTATGCATTGGCTCTTGATTATTGATATGGTCAATCCTTGAAGGACATAAGCAGCTTGGTTATTTCATTTGTACTACCATGTTTAGCTAAACATACGTCATCAGATGAATCAGAATTTCTATTCATAACTTGGCAGCATACTGAACAACTTTATATTATAAATATTTATATGTAAGCGAATGTATTCACGATCCGTGAGCTCAAGCTTGAATATATGAAGATGGTTCAAGATCAGACGAGACTTCGGTGTGCATAGGCAGAAATAATGTTTTTGCGCAATTAATTACGATAATAAATATTCTTTTCTGTAATTCACTACACTGTAATGTGGCATTTCCATCATGAACGTGACCAGACATTTTCGAAATGTATCATGAAATTTGCGAATAACTAAAGCTAAGCATCTATTTGGTAGCTAGAATAAAGTTTAACTTACGAAAACATGTTTTTGTGACAGGGAATGTCTTGCAAACGCAGTGCGCTACTCGGACACAGCGGCCGTCAAATGCTTATACCGTGACGACAACTACTCTTGTGACGCTACTATTCAGGACCGTGAAGTAAAGGCGGTTAGTATTGCGTACTGTGGTGGCAACTCCAGCTTCTGCCTAGGCCTAAAAGAAAAAAGAAAATGGGAGCAAAAAATACAGTAAAAGAAGGGTTTCTGAGACGATCAGATTCAGTATTTTATAGCACAAAACTAAATGCCTCTGTGTGAAGAACATAGATTTAATTGTAAGAAAGGAAAAATGAATGAAAAAACATGAGGGAATATACCTATACGTGGAGAAAAGGGAATTAGCTTTCCATCATCGCGAATGAATGTTAAATTAAAGAGGCCTTTGTGGGGCTCTTTGAGCACTGCATGCCTGCTTTGAATGTCTCAATGTTGACGTAAAATGACACAAACAGCATTAAAACATTAATTTATAATCTTATGGATATGGATCATATGCATAAATTTATATATTTTGCGTGTTGTTGCAGTTGGTGAGTGTTGCAGAATATGAAGCCCACCTCAACAAGTCCGTAAAGCAAGCGGCTGTGTCCATGCAGAATGTATTCCACTGCAAAACGCCGGATTGCAGAGGCTTCTGTGTCTTCGAAGACAACGTCAACACCTTCTTGTGCAGTGTGTGCTACAGGCAGAATTGCCTTACCTGTCAGGTCTGGGTCTTCAATAAGTTCTAGCGGATGGGAGAGTATCATTATAGTGTTTTAAATTGTTAATTAAGGCCTGCAGTTTTTAATTATAAAGCTCGGCCATGTGCGTTACTTTCTTTAAAGAGTGGTTGTACCTGTGCTGTGTGGTTCCAGGGGTTCGTATTTTAAAATGTTTTTTATGTTGGAATGTTGAGAAACAAAATTTTGTAAAAAATTTCTACACTACACAAAAAAATCTCATTGGAGGCAGTCCAGTGAAGAACCTTCAAACATATGTACCGAGTATCGCATTAGTAACACCCTCTTGTAGGTAAATATCAACAAAAAATCATGAAAGGTAAAGAGATCACGATTATCGTAAACGATAAAGAAGATCTTAAAGTTTAATTAATAATTAAGTATGAATTGAATGATTAATTTATTATGAATTCATAATAAATTAACTAATTAATTAATCATGAATTTTCTCAAAACAGGGTGTTACTTTTACGCCACCTAGTACTTCCTTCACTAGCCGCAAGCATCAGTCTTCTACGAAGTTTTAACTTTTTCTTTGTGTGACAGGCACAGCACACCGGACTCTCTTGCAAGAAATATCAGGAGATGATCTCACAGAAAGAAGACATCGATTCATTGAAGACTCAGAAGTTCTTTGAGGTAATTCATATCCAGCAGGTGTCCTATTTTGAAGAATTAATTTCATACCAGCAGAGCAGAATGATATAGTAAACTTCGAAAAGAGCTTTCTTAGTTGACCTAAGATCATCAAGAGCAACGTAAATTGTTTCTATAATAGAAAAACACAATATATTGTAGAAGGTAGAAAAAATTCTGGTATCATTAGGGTGACATTCTGAATGCAAACTGACCCATGTTATCTGCTGAATTTATTTGTGAACTTTCTGGATATGCTAAATTTATTGTATTATCTTTATCTTATTATCTTATTACTTTTGAATATTGCTAGTACAGCAATGCGCTGTGTTTAATACTCGTATTCATTTCTCTTGTTCAGTACTCGTGTTCAGTACTCGTATTCATAACTCATGTTCAGTACTCATAGAATAGAATAGAATACGACAATAGAAACGAGCCGATTGGCCCATTCTTGGGTTGATACCCAAGTCCCATGCCGTAAAATGTACTTTATTTAACCCTCATTTGGTGTGAAACTATAATCTACGACTGAATTACAAGAAAACTTCTGCTTGCATTTAAGCGTCGCACACATGCAAGACTACTAGACAATGTATAATTAATGAACTCATGTTCCAGGACATGATCAACAGAGGAGATGGGATGCCGTGTCCACACTGCCGCGTGATGCTTATGAGGAAGTGGGGGTGTGACTGGATGCGCTGCCCCATGTGTCGTACTGAAATTTGCTGGGTCACCAGGGGGCCCAGATGGGGGCCTAAGGTAATGGGGTAATGGGAGCCTAAGGTAATGGGGTAATGGAAGCCTAAGGTAATGGGGTAAGGAGCCTAAGGTAATGGGGTAATAGAAGCCTAAGGTAATGGGGTAATACGAGCCTAAGGTAATGGGGTAAGGAGCCTAAGGTAATGGGGGCGAAAAGTAATGGGAGAATGAGGAGAACATGGGACGATGGGAACTTATAGTAATAAATTGTTTGGAATTTAAACTAAAGGGAACATAAATTAATGAGGCAATGGGAGCTCATGATAGTGGGGCAATGGGAAAGTGATGGGCATTGGGGAGATAATGGGTGAATGAAACCCAGAGATTATGTGGCAGTGGGGACCTAATGTAATGAAACTATACGTAGTAATCTACTCTAATGGAATAATATCAACTGTCAGTGATGGAGTAGTGGCGAGGAAGGGGAGCAAAGAAGATAGAAGGTAATGCTGAAATTGATGGATGCAAAGTTTAACAGTGTAAGAGGGAACTAAGGGATGAAATGGAGACCTACAGTGAAGGAATAAGTAAAGCAAAAGTATCACAAGCCCATTCAACTTCCAAAATGTATCGCATTAAAAATGTATGTATCTCAAAAGTTTTCATTTTGATAATTCTAATGACTGTTTTAGGTAGGCTCTTTTGTACTGGATTCGAATGTAGAACGAAACATCAATCTTATTAAAAGCTCAAAAACCTTAGACTTTATTTATTTCAGCATACTTTTTCAAAAAGGCCATCACTGTCCTTTCTGGTCGCTAAAAAGTTAATAATTAAATCTTTCATGTCACGCGTTGCGTTAAGACTCCACGAATATCAACTGAATAATTTTCTCACTTCGAGCGATGTCTAACGAGTCTTTCATTTACAGGGCACAGGGGATGTCAGTGGAGGCTGCCAGTGTGGAATTAATGGACGGAAATGTCATCCTAAATGCACGTACTGTCATTGACTTGGACCTTTCAGTGCTGTGCGCAGTAGAATAGTTTCTTTTTTATACGTGTAGGTGTATGTTCGTCGTCCTTCAAACACTGCAGCCAGAGTACGGACACCGAAGCATCATTCGGGTTCTGCAGTATTCGAGGCAAAATGCTGACGATCGCAAAATTGTTTCGTTGCGATCGTAGTGACATAGCGTGAAAAAGAGGCCAGGGTGGGAGAACTGAGAGCTTCTTTTTGTGAACGAACTTTACTACAGGGTGCGGTAACATAACTTTTTTTTCCAAAGCTCTTTGCTTTAAAAAAGGAAGTTATGTTACCGCACCCTGTATAATCAGCTACACTTCTGAGTTAGAAGAAAAGTGTCAGGGTGTATTCCTCTTGCTTGAATGTTGTTTTAATAACAAGATTTTGTCTAATTTGTGGTTTCTCATGACATTGCTTCGAAATGAATTCATCTTTTCATATTCTTTGGATAGAAGTGGGCTATCGCTATTAATGACCTCTGACTTTCTTTTGATGGATTATCAGGAATATCAAGATTTTTGTGTCGACTGAATACCCCATGCTTCTATATTTTATTCCACGGAACATTTAGGATAAACTTGAACTATTACCGAAGTGTATTGCTTTACAGCAGTAGACAGGAGTGATGAACAGGTAGGTCTAACAGGTAGGAGTGCCTGGTCAAATTTAGAATAATGCTTAACGTTCGTCATCTGTGATGCAATTAAAATTAATGTATTGAAAACGTACTTTTTATAACGAATATTTGTTTATCTTGTCATCTGCAGATAGAAATACGTAATTGTTATTGGATTTAAAATTCTCGAGTGTAATTAACGTGATTTATAGTCTAATTATCACTCAAGATCCATGTAGGTCGTGAGGTCATTATAAAAAACTTATGGACTTGCATACAATTGATTATTTTTTCATTAGTTTACGAGCAATGTATGTTATCCTCATCAAAATATCTGTTAACTAGTACACATTCACTGTGAAACTAGGATATAATTATACATTGGCATTTTAATTCCATATAATCTTGATAAATGTCGAGAACCAAAAACACGACAATAATTTTCTCTGACCATAATTTCTCATGAATTGAGGAATTTAGAATGATATATATATGATTTTTTTCACTAAATTCCGTCATTTGTTCAATATTGAACAAATGACGTGTATATGGCGCAGTGATGCACCAATTAAATAATAATTAATAATGCTTGAGTGGAAACGAAGTAAGTTCTGCAGTGCAACTTGCATCGTTTAGTTCTTTTGTATCCCTTTCTGTTTCGTGTCTTCTCTTCTGGCACATTTTGAGCTAAACTCTCCTCTATGTCTTTCCTGCTGGCACAGACCACCATCTCCAAGCACTGCAATGCTTGATCTCTTGCACAACTCCAGATGCATTTAGGTGCTATTGAGAATCTGGTATCTGTTGATTCATCAGCTGTGAATTCATCAGTTGGGACTTCATCGTCCGTGCATTCATCAGTTTTACATTTATCAGCTTTGTGTTGGTCAGTAACGAGTTAGGTACGACACGCAACATGAGTCTATGAAAGGGCCAGTATGTATGATATTTTCTACTATAAAAAGCTCCTTTTTTAATTGTAAATGCCCACTTTCTAGTGAATAATTCAGTGGATTCTAGGAATATATATAATTTACATTAACCACAAAATGCCGCTGGTTTTGCTAGTGGAAATTATCCAGCCTTGCTCTGAAGTCAACGCATTCACGTCTCTAGTAAAAAAAGAGCTGAAAACCTATCAATCATACCAAGAAACGGTATCTGTTATGTGAAATTATATGTGTTTTAAAAGAGGTCGAAGTATACAATGTTTATATTTAATAACATACGTAACACTAAGAGAGATGCTAACCCTATGCCTTTGTCACGCAATAAACATGCATAAGAAGATTTTTCACTGGTTTGTATAATTCATGCTTTGCTTCAAGTTGTCATCCGAAATGCAGAGTAAACAAAATGACTGAAGTCTTATTACTTGACTTTGAAACTTAGCGATAGGCGAAAAAGAAACAGTAATTTTTAAAATTTTAATTTGGACATTAAAAGGTTGAAATGGCCCATACGAATTTTTACAAATGCGTTTGACCCATATGCTTACATTACAGAAAAGTATCATGATTTAACCACAAGATTTGAGATGTAGTGGTTTAACATTGTCGTGTGGTGGTTCAACATTGTCGTGTAGTGGTTCAATATTCTCAGGTAATTGTTCTTCATTGTCATGTAGTGGCTCAACATTGTCGTGTAGTGGTTCAATATTCTCACGTAATTGTTCTTCATTGTCGTGTAGTGGTTCAACATTGTCGTGTAGTGGTTCAATATTCTCATGTGATGGCTCAACTTTGTCGTGTAGTGGACTATAAAACCTTGTAGCGTGTGGACAAACCTTAAAGAAATTGCAAATGAGTATAAATTAACGCTGTTAGTTGAGACATACTTTTGTATTTCTTTGGTCAAAAGGATACGGCGGAAGACTGAAGCACTAACTCGGCTGATCTCATGCCATCACACGAAGATCAAGATGAATGACGAATGACGTAAGTCATTTTCCTCCTACTAATATTATATTTTTTACGATTCAGTATTTATATTACTCTTTTTTAAGGATTTTATATTTAGGATAACGCAGACATTCTTTACTAAGAAAACGCCCTTCATTAGGTACTCAAATTCTTGAGCACCAGCTTCAGTTTTACCAGTGACTCTTTATTTATTTTCTGGACAAAGGACTTTGGAATGAACTCGAACTTTCGTGTTTACAAACACACATACAGCACAGACATAAGAAGAAAGAAAGTAAAAGATGTTTACCTAAAAATAATGTGCATTGTGAGGCGTGTACCGGTAAAAAAGTGTAGTGGCCTCTTTTTCATCGGAAGAATCTCTCCTTTAGTTTAGGTAAAAGTAAAACTGAAAATATAAAGAAAATTTCCGAGCATCACTTGCACTAAAGGTAAGTAAAATTCCTCTACATAATTTCCATGAACAGGTTTGGTATTGCAGTAGTGAGTTTACGTCACTTTTTAGACACCTCTGTGAATTGCATCGTCACTGAACTTCATTTTGCGATTTGTAAGTACGTTCCTTTTGACCTTCTAAAATCTATTTGAATATCTTATATGTTTAATGAAATAGATATTGATGCTCTGATTGATTACAGCACAAGGTAACAAAAAATGAACTTTTGATGGAGAAAAACTTTATTTTCAATCAAGTATGCAGCACATATACACTGGGATTTCAGGTAATGTTAACATCTTAAGACTAGCAATGATGCTCCCAGCGACTGTTCTCGTCTTTCTGCATTTTGACTCGTGGTAGAGACTCGTAAGGTTATGTTGAGATTAACTGGAAGTATGAGAAAATAGGCAGTTTTTCTAGCCCTCTGTGTCATAAGCAGTAAAAGTTCTAGTGCTCAATGGAGAGTCGACCCAGAGACAGAGTAGCACAAGCAACTATCGCTAACCACTCGCCCACAATAAAAGCAAAGTTGCTGAGCGATTGCCTGTTAATATGGCCAAAAACATTCTCAAAAATATGTTAAATGAAACTGCTCTGAACGTAGATCATATATAATATTTCTTCAATAAATAACAGTAATCTCGTCTAACTTTTAAAATAGGGGTGTATTCCGGACGGGCATAAACCATAATTATTTTTTGGAATACCGTTCTGTTTCAGCTATTCCGACGAAAACTTCACTCCTATTTTAGGGTAAAATCTCCTAATTTAAAGCAATTTAACTCAATTATATATATATATATATATATATATATATATATATATATATATATATATATATATATATATATATATATATATATATATATATATATATATATATATATATATATCATGAAACAATTTGACAGCGGCCTCTTATCCGTAAGAAATATTTTCTCATATGTATGAAAATTTCTGCACAATGCCTGATAAGTCAGGTTCATACCTTGGGAAGATAAAACTCAACTCTTTAATATCTGCCCTGGAGAGTTTCAACGGTGGAAGAATTCAAGATTTTTTCTGGAGATTTCAAGATTTTTCAGTTCGGGTCAAGTTCGGTGTCGAGATCGGTGTCGAGATTTTCCCTACCGGAGGGAAAATCTCGACACCGATCTCAACACCGAACTTGACCCGAACTTAAAAATCTTGAGATCTCCAGAAAAAATCTTGAAACAACAGTTTCGTTAATTATTTACGTTCTATGCATCGTAGGACCTTCATTTTGGTCTCAAATTAAAGCTAATAACATCCTCT
>VCRD01002586.1:19461-30150 GCA_006783055.1 Trinorchestia longiramus
TTCAAGATGGCATTCAAGATGGCATTCAAGATGGCATTCAAGATGGCATTCAAGATGGCATTCAAGATGGCATTCAAGGTGGCATTCAAGGTGGCATTCAAGATGGCATTCAAGGAGGTATCCAGGATATTTACAATGTTATCGGTTACAATATAATGTGGTTAATTTATGGCTCTATGTGATAATTTCCTTACACAGGTATTGCTTTCTACATCAAAGTAGCAACCAGAAACACCGTCGGTGTCCGGCATTTGCTTGAAAAATATATTCATAATCGCAGCAGTCATATTAACAGCTCGGGATTACGCTGCAGCATCTCAAAAGTCTAATTTATTTCTTCCATAATACAGCACGGGAAGTTTTAAATCGATATCCTGCTGCCAGCGAAGTTTCCTCCTTCGCTATCTACAACGACTTTTACAGTCGTAAACAGGAAAGAAGAATTCTGTATGCGTGGCAGATGCCCAGAGGAATTACAGCTGACTTTTACAGAGGCAATATGCGTTGCTTTGAAACGGACTGTAAAATTCAAAGGCTCTTGGAGACCTGATGTTGCGAAATTGGAAGTCAGAATGCAAGCGCAGCGCCTTCGATTTTTGACGCTCGGTCTAGGAATTTGTACAATCTATTTGAATTTTTGTATCTCATTAGAAGTGAGATAATGGATCCTGCTTGAAAGATGTGTAGCTCTCAAAGTGGTTCACATACGCCTTGTTTGAAAAACGTCTACATGCTGAAAGTGCTTTACGATTTCCGCCGTTAACGACAGCTGCTGTAAAAGCTAGGAAGACTTCATTTAAAGCTGTCAAGGACAACTCGGCATCGCATGAAGAAAATCAGAAACTGGGATGAGAAACTTGGCTTTTTATGCTGAGCGTAATCATTTCAGGCTTTTTATTCAAACACATTTTTGGTACATATTTATAGTTGTTCATGAAGCAGTGCCTGCTCAAGTCTTGTACGTGTTGTTTAGAACATACGAGAAGGTATACAAGGGTTTGTTTTTGTCCTTATTTTTAAATGGCAAGTTTGGTTCCTAATTTATTGCCATTTGAGTAGTCCAGGGGCAGCTGGGCTGAGATAATAAGGAACTTTCTGTTGGCGAATTACCTGAATCCTACAGACCATGACAACTCAAACAACGTACTCGAGTAAATGTTGTTCTTCCTCGTATCTTGCAGCCTTGTTGTTCTCTGGGATGGAAGCGTTCGATTTCTTTTCTTTTCTTGGAGAGAAAAAAGAAAGAGAGAGAAAAAGAGAGAGAAAAAAGAAAACAGAGAAAAAGAGAAAGAAAGAAAAAAGAACAAAGTAGAGAGAAAGAGAAAAAAATGTTTGCTGAAATAATGGGGCTGCGTATCTAAGCTACTTGACGTACCTAGTAAAGGTACCCCAGATTTAGCAGCACAGGTAGGAAAAACCCGCTGTTTCAGTTTTGCGCATTTGACCGAACAAATTTATTTTATTCTTTTCTCATGTTTCTCTGTTCAAGGTCTGACATAGCTGAGACCTCCAGTATGAGTTTGTTGTGAATCGCATGGCTCCACTACAAACGAATCCCGCTACGAGGCTAGCTTTCATCGACCAATGAGCAAACAGAACACAAGAACTGAATCCAGCTACAAAGCTCGGTTTCCGTTACGACCGGAAGCCGGACATCGACCAGTGAGATGTCCCGTTCAGGCAGCAGTGCCCAGCCAACCACTCTATCTAACGAGGCTGCAACGCTCTGTGTCACTGACCAACCGCTTGCAAAATCAAAATCTCCACAAGAACTCTCATCACCTAAAGAAAGCACACAGCCAACAGCAGAACATAGAAAGTAGAAATCAGCCATCCTGTCTGCGGACAGGATGGGCTCAAACAACCTACGCACTAACAAGAACTGCACGCGCTACAACTCGCCACGCGCTCCAATTTGGCACGTCCCGGCAAGATGTCAGTACGCCAGTAGTCGACGTCAAGACGTGCGCAACGAAGAAAGAAGTAATAATAGCTAACAGAATATTCAAATGATTAAATACAGACTATTGAACTCATCCTGTCTTTAATTGCCTTTTCTCCTATTGGGTTCCTCGACGGTCCCATACTCCCTCAGACGCTCACTCCTAGCAAGATAGATATTCAATGTCTGCTCGGAGACAAGCAATGTCTGAGGGTTGGGACTGTAGAGTAATAGTAGAGATCACTACAAGTTCAAGCCATTCAATTGTCATCTGTTTATTGTTGATGCACTTCATGCTAACTATTCAGCTTGTCTGATGCTGACTATTCACCCCGTCTCATGCTGATCATTCACCATATTTCATGCTCAAGATTCACCATATTTCATGCTCACGATTCACCATATTTCATGCTCACGATTCACCATATTTCATGCTCACGATTCACCATATTTCATGTTCACGATTCACCATATATCATGCTCACGATTCACCATACTTCATGCTCACGATTCACCATACTTCATGCTCACGATTCACCATACTTCATGCTCACCATTCACCATATTTCAGTCTAACCTTTAATTTTTTAACCAAATTTTTACTAATGGTATTCAAAACATTACGTGGTATTCCGATCAACTAATAAAAGAATTAAGTATTAGTTACATATATAACGAATACTAGTATCAAAAATGGTTACATATATTTGATTTGATTGAGTTGATGATTTGGGAAGTTTTAATTAAGATTTATGATGATATTGACACTTTTTTCATGATTTCTGAAGTCTTAGTTAGTATTTATTATGAAATTAAGTTTTTCGATAATTTCAATTTAATTAGAATTTGTTATAAAATTGACACTTTTTCCATGATTTGGGAGGTTTTGATTAGAATTTCTGAAGAAATTGCCACTTTTTTCAGACCTGGCGAACGCTGCCCTCAAGATCCAGGCTGGGTTCCGTGGCCACGCAGCACGGAAACAAGGCAAACCTGCTGAACAACTGCCAGCCAAGATGGCCGACCTCAACATGGTGAGACCTCAAGCCTTTCCTTTTTATTACAAGTTTACTTTCTTCTGTTTTATTATAAGCGACTGTGACCTTTTGGGTTGTGACTTATTTATGAAGAGTAGTTAAGTTATGACTTAATTATGAAATGGGCTTCAGTTATCATATATTTATGAAGAGTACTTGAGTTATGATTTAATTATGAAGCGTGATTGATATACCTTATTAGTTCTACAAAGTTCATAAATAATTGTCCTGATATTCGGTAAATCATAATCTTGAGGCTTGTGCAAATACTTAGTACCAAGGATGAGTTTTTAAAAGGGAATGAAGTATTGCATTGTGGAATTCTTCGATGTATGAGAAATATGAAAATAAAATAGGTGAAGAAATGTCAAGACATTTTTAACAGGTATTGAAAGGTAAAAACAATTAATTTCAACAAGATTATCTTGTTTGTATTGATTTTACTTCACACATTCTATTGTAGAGTTCATTATAACCACCATTTCCAGCCACGTGAACATGAACAAAATGAATATCATTCTCAGAACAACTTAGCAGTAGATGAGACAAGTCATTTTTCAAGAATACTCAACTCTGCGTGAGGTAAGTAATTCAATTCAACACACTTTGAGGATTCTTAAAGCTCCTAAAAAGTCTTTCTTGCAAAATTAAAGCAATTTGGGGGGAGATTTT
This sequence comes from Trinorchestia longiramus, assembly GCA_006783055.1. NCBI lineage: Eukaryota > Metazoa > Arthropoda > Malacostraca > Amphipoda > Talitridae > Trinorchestia > Trinorchestia longiramus. Next base: position 23,113 of record VCRD01002586.1, read on the forward strand.
TGTACATTCACTTCCTATTTTTTATCCATAATGAAGTCCTCCATTCCAATAGAGTTTCAACACGAAAATTTGTCTCAGCTGTGTACGTTTCACCATCTGTTGAGATGTACAGGGCATAGAAAGTGTTTTTATCACTGTGTTTAGGCAACAGAATTTCAAGATTATATTTTTCAATTCAAATAGAAGATTCTATCCCGAACTTTCTTGAAATTATAGCCGCTGAGCAACGAGCTCTGTATTGCAATACACGTACACCGCTGCATGATGCGAGTTGTGTAAATTCAACACACCATAGAATGATGCACCGCGATGACAAATTAAACCTCACCAGGATGTACAGATTTTCACATTAATACCACCTTCTTATTTATATCTTGCGGACTATAATTTATGAAAGTACTGCCTCGAGTAATTTCTCGAGTCTCGAGTTAACAAAGAATTTACGGAATTCCTGGACCTCAAATTTAAAAATGTAATTATTGAAAGATTAAAATTGAAAATTGATTCATGTATTTACTAAATTTAAAAAAATTAACTGTACCCGAATTTATAAAGTTACTCATTTACAGAAATTTTCAATTCAACGCGAGCGTATTCATAGACCTACAGAATTTTCAGACACATTACGCAACTTTTTTATCCACCATTAGTGTATAAAAATGTAATCGGCTTGAGTTCACAGATTTTGACCGCGCATTCGAATGTACAGTCTTATACAGGATGGGCCAGAAAGCATGCCCCATTAAAGAACTTTTATAACTCAAAACCTATTTGGGATTGAACATAAAATTTTGGCAAAACATTTATTAGATTTATGGATTTTTCTAAAAAATAACATTTAAGTGTGGAAAACAATCTTTGTTAAGTGACGCCCGTTTTCGCGACAGCACATTTCTAACCATTTTTAAAAAATTTCTGTGACCTTCATTAATGTGTTACCGTTAATTTGTCTAATTTCCTCTCGGATGTTTCTCTTTAATTGAGCGATTGTGGTAGGTTTATTAATGTAAACTTTCCCTTAAGGTATCCCTATAGATAAAAGTCGGGTATGGTTAGGTCCGGGGATCTAGGCGGCCAGTTAACATCGCCATGCCGAGAGATCAATTTTTGCGGAAACAAGCAATTTAAAAGAATTATTGTTTCTCTCGCGGTGTGACTCGTGGCGCCGTCTTGTTGATACCAAATGTTTCTCAGATGTCTTGCTTCAAGTTGAGGCTCAAGGAAAGTACTGATCATATTTTGATATATTTCTCCAGTGACGGTCACAGCATTACCCATATCGTTTTCGAAAAATATGGTCCAATGATTTCATCAGCCATCACACCACACCAGACAGTAACTTTCTGCAAATGAAAAGGCTTTTCAGCAAATTGTTTAGGTTGTTGCTGCGCCCGGATACAACAATTTTGTTTATTCACATATCGTAAAAGATCGTCGCTCATTATTATATTTTTAAGGACATCAGTGTTATCTCTTATGATATTCAACATTTCACGTGAAAATTGCAACCTTGATGCATAGCCTGTATCATTTAATTGTTGGGTTAGTTGCAATTTGTAAGGAAATAATGTAAGATCTTTTTTTCAAAATTCTTCTCAGCGATGATCTACTGATGTTCAGTTGTGTTGAACTTTTTCTTGTTGAGACCGTGCCATCCATATAAAGACTTGGCGACACTCTATCAATGATTATTTCATTTCAAATGGAGCGGTTTCGACCAGGTGGTTTATTGTTGGATAACGAACCAGTGGTTTCAAATGTTCTTATCCATCTTCTCAGTGTTTTGCGATCAGCTTGAAGATCCATTCCGAAAGTAACTGAAAGCTCTTCGTGCTCTCACAAAAGACTATCCATTTTCATAAAATTATTACGATAAAACGAGCATTTCATAATAAATTTAATCCAATTGATTTGATCTTTAAAGTCACCACAGGGTTACACAGCCCTCTGTATTCCGTAGGTAACTGTTCAGAATACATTTAACATTATTGGAATGTGTTCAAGGTTCGAATACGGTTAAAACTACGAAAATCACTGATGTGCGTAAAAAGTATCATAAGGGGACACAAAAAGGATATTGACCAGCGAAAAATTGTTAAAGATATCAATTTACTGGTGGGTACACCAGGGGCTATTGTTTGGGAGTAGAAAAAATGCGATACTGCAACAAACATTCAGGAAAGTAGTCGTCCACGCAAACTGATTGAGGCTTCTAAACGATTTGTAGCACGAAATGTTCAGAAAATCCTTTTTTTCATGTGGAGAGATTCAGAGTGACCTAAAGACGTAAAGAGTTTAAATAAGTTGAGATAGAATGAAGAAAACCTTAACCGTATGGACTTACACTAAAGGTCAACAAGAAAGACTCCATTACTAAGCTCCAGTCACAGGAAAAATTCTTTGAATTTGTAAAAAAAAGTATGAAAATGAGAGAAAAAATCTGAAGTACAGAAATTTAGTCAGATGAAAGAAACCAAGAAAGAGCTTTTTGGAAGAGCACTCGAACCCGTGTGGTGAAAAAATGATACAGAATACCAACCAAAGATCGCAACTACAACAGTCATTTAGAAGCAAAAGCGAGATGATAAAGGCCTGTTTTTCTTCTAGTAGAGTTGAACAGATAGAAATAATTTAGGTAAGAGTAAATCCACCAAATTATATAGAAATTTTCTGCATAAATCTCGTACTAGAAGCGACATTACTCCAACTTCACTGTGATTTTATTATTCAATAGGACAATAACCAGAGAGACAAAACTAAAACAATTAGAAGTTGGTTAAAGGATAATGGTTTTAATGTCGTTGAATGACTGAGTCAGTGCCCGGGTCTCAAACCTTTAAAAAATTTATGGAAGTAGTTAGAGTTACGAGTTCTTGCAAGAGATCCACAAATTATCAAGCCACTGAAGATAATTCGTTAAGAAGAATGGCCTAGAACTTCAAGAAGTGCATGCAAGATACTCATTAGTAAATACTGAAGAAGAATTGATTTCAAGCCGAGCTAAGGCTATGCCACTAAATACTAGTAAACGCTGTTAAATACTATTGTAATGGGTGTTTTAACTTAACTGTACATAAAAGTGGATTTAAAATAATTATTCTAAATTTAATTTTGGGCATAAATAGACTATTCTTAAGAATATCAATTCAAAATTTCATTTAAATTCAAAAGTTAGTATTACAAAACAGTGTAAACTTTACATTATATTATACACTGAAATAAAAATAAGTATTGCAAAAACAAATTTATTAATGCATATTCAAACACGTAGATATCTCCAAGTTCTTGGAAAATTTCAATTTCGTATAAGACTTGGCATTATTGCGACAGTAGCAGCAACGCAATCAAGAGATTGCCCAGGGACCCACATGAGAGATTGCATGATTGCAGACTCTCCAGTCATGGTATGGCGCGGAGGAATGGAGATTGAAGGCCGACATTTCGTTTCTGTCGAGATTGTCTACCTGGAAAAGATATTTCACTCCGCCTCGTCACACCAACTGAAGCTGAAATTCTGTTCAAGTAAAGCGATAGCCAGGCTGTCTTCTGGTCTGTAACATGTTCATAACAACACTGACTGCTGTTGCACCGCAGATGCAAACGAATCGAAGCAAATCCAATGGGTATAACTGTTACTTTCAATTGAAAGTTAGTAAAAATTGTTTCAACCTTCCAGTTCAAAGTTTACATTTCAGTATGAAAAAATGCAGTTGTTAGGACGTTTAGGTTTATGAATCGGAAAATAAACAGAAAAATGTAGTGGGTCATTATTTTGCAGTATATACATAATACGTAAACCTAACCGTGATTTTTGAGGTTCTGAGTATTCTCAGACATAGATGAATTTGTGTAGATAAATAACCGAGCATCTTCTCTTCTTTTATTTCTCTACACGATTTGGTTCGTAAATTTTTGTATGTCAAAACCAGCAAAATTTATGCAACTTTTCGTAAATTCAGCAAAGTTAGAAATAGAATGACTACATTTAAGGCAAATTTATCCTTGAAAAACATTCATTGAATCCTGGACTGTCTTCCGCTTTGTGAACGCTTGACAGTTTCTGTAATTTTTTGCATATGCTCTCAAAGTTCAGGAAAATTTCCAACTTGCAAAAATTGTTTTTAAACTTGAACCTACAATTTAATATTGCAGAATATTATGAATGTGAAACTGTTGATATTTAAATGATTTCTAGTACTTTAATATCCTAATATTTATTTGCCTGGCAGACTTAATATCTGCCAGGCAAATAGATTTAGTATGTAAATAATTTAACTTGGTATAATGCAAAAACATTGTGCACAAATTTAAAATCATTTGAAACTAAAATTTTTGCCTTTTCCCATTAGGAATGTTTTTAATGTGAATAATTTTCTTGTAAGTAACGACGCTGGGAAACAACTCAATATTTAACATTAATGGTCTCATGAAGTCTCTCTTGGTGAGTTTCAAGATGCTGCAGTTTGTCGGTGATCACTGAATCAAACTTTTGAACGACATTCCCTTTTTGAACAACATGCCCTCTTTGAACAACATGCCCTCTTTGATCAACATGCCCTCTTTGAACAACATGCCTCCTTTGAGTAATGAGGTATTTGAACAACCCTAGTTGTTCAAAGAGCGCACTTTGCTTCAACATTGTCAACATTTAGTATACGGTACGGCAACATAACTTCCTGTTTTCATTTCTTTCTGAAAGACAAAAAAATAGTTATGTTGTCACACTCCATATATACTACATATTTGATAGATTTGCATACATGTGTTGTGCATTACGTACAAGTTTAGTTACCCATCTGAAGAAACTCGCTGTGGTTCATTTGTGCCTCTGAGTAATGTATTTCCTTTAATTTCCACCCAGCCTCAAGCAACCCAGAAATAAGTAAGTTCTGTGTCACCAAGCTGCACTTACATTCACATGAGTTGTGTTCGTGTGTCTTGTAGGTGTATGTGTATTCGTGTGTCATCGTGTGAGCGTACGTGTTTAATCTGAGGGTGTGTGTGTATTGGCGTGTGTGCACGTGTATCATGTGCAGGCACGTGTATTCGTGTGTATGCACGTGTGTTCGTGTGTGTGTTACAAGGATTGTAAACAAGAAAAAATGACTCGAATTCAGTGAGCAGCTAAGACCCGTGAAGTCGTCACTCTTGACGCACACGCTGCACGCACATGTGTGTTCAATACACACCTCACACCTGCAAACTAATGTAAGAAGTAAACACCTTGCCCTGCTAGCCGCTCCAATTGCTAGCCTCTCCTGTACATGTAAATTTGTCTCGTGTGACTCCTAGCACAGAAAACTTTTTCTTTTCCCACTTGTATGCGCGATGAGTTTTAGCAGTTTTTGGATTCTCTAGTTAGAAAGTATAATCATTTGTGTTAGTTTCCTCAATGAAGTAATGAATGGAAAATTAACCATCATTTGCGTGTTTTCCAGCCACACAATGACGAGGGAACTGATCGGTGTTATGGTAAACTCAAATTATATGGCAATTTGACACATGCTTAGATTAGCCATACATAAATTTCCATTCATGCGAGTGTTGACTCAATTATATTCCTGATGAATTCTGTCAGCTAAACTCTTACGTAAATGAACCTGAAATGTGTGTACATATTTAATAATTACAATTTCACCAATGTCATTTTATAATTATCGTCTTGTCATTATCATTGTCCAATTATTATTTTTCAAAATTTATTTTTTAATATTATTTTCCAACTATCATTTTTAAAATTTATTTTTCAATTGTAAATCGTGTTCTTTCACATTCAATTGATCATCAGTCATGCAATTAATTTATTGTATGTGTATTAAGTCAGAGATGCACGTGATTTTTTTAATTCAGTCTTAACTATCAGAAATAGAAGACTAACGACAATAACTAGATCAAAGTTAATACATTGAAAGTTCATATCATTTTAGCTTCAAAGTGAATGTATTTGATTGCGTTTAATCGAAAACGATCGCCGTTTGAATCAGTCCCATAAAGCCCTCTGTCCATAAAGTACTTTGTAAAAAAGTATTTCATTGCCACCCTCATCATGGAAACTGTTTTAACTATAAGAGGCATAAAATAAAATTCCATTTATAAGTGCAGAGTGAATGCACTCACCGCAATCATGTGATTCAGATTCTACAAATTATATCCCCTATAGAGGAAGTATTTTTCCTATTTAAGAACAATATTGTACAAATATAACAATAAGTACAAATTTTATCTCCACACAACTGAAATTTTTCTTTCCAGAAATTTTTATTTCAAAATTGACCTGAAATTTTCTCCTTAAATCATCATTTTTATTTAGAGCACGAGTATTTTTCTCATATGTACGTCAAAAATTCCAAACAATCTTTAAAAGCTTCATCCAAATATGTAGATAGAATATAATATGGCAACAGGAACGAGCCGTTTGATCTATTCTTGGGCTGCTACCGAAGTCCCATGCCGCCTAGCGTAAAGGCATACACGTACACCTCAATTTTACATACATGTTTCAATTACGAGCGTACACTTTCATAACTTACAAACATTTCAGTCACGCCCACATACTGCCAACATACATACGCAGTACTAGAGTTAAGAATGATATGGAATTAGGACTTTACAGAATTGGGGGAGGCTTACTATTTTTCTTTACTATTTCTCAGTAACAAAGAGGTCATGTAACATCAGGAGTCCCCCAAGGAATCGTTTTACGCCCGCTGCTCTTAATCATCTACATCAAAAATCTTCGAGTCGTGATCATCAGTAAAATTAAAAATTTGCAGACGGCACCAAGCTCTGTCACACAGCGTTCACCGAAAAAGACAGAATGACTATCCAAGCGGACCTCAACCGTCTACTTCAATGAACTGAAACCCGGCAAATGAGCTTCAACATTGACAAATGTTAAGTCAGCACGTTGGTGCTAATAACCGGTATTTCCAACATTCGATGAATGACACACCTAGTGAAGCAGTGGAACCAGGCAAATGAGTTTCAAAATTGACGAATATTCAGTCATGCATGCTAATACTAATATTCGGCATTTCC
>VCRD01002586.1:43902-63669 GCA_006783055.1 Trinorchestia longiramus
GGGCTATCGCACGCATTACATTAATTCAGGGCCATCGCACACATCACATTAATACAGGGCCATCGCACACATCACATTAATACAGGGTCATCGCACACATCACATTAATACAGGGCCATCGCACACATCACATTAATACATTTTAATTTTTATTCTAAATTTTATACATTCTTAAATTGATCGTTCAAATTTTGATACCTAGCTGCTTGGTTTTTTACTAATTATTTGTCGTACTTTTAATAACTATTTTTGTGTCAACTTGTTATGGGCCTGCAGAACTGAGGATCTTGCACTGTTTGCACTCGAGCAACTCATCTTCAGGACTCTTTCTGTCTTCCTGACTTTGATACTGGCATCATTTTTGAACTGTGTGTGACCTATAGTATTGCTTGCATCTCTAGGACACCGCCCTTTAAAGTATATTCAGGAAATATTGTCCCAATGTTATGCATCATACTCTCATGTTTCATGTTGTCATGTTGTGCATCATACTCACCTGTCTCATACTTATGTTGTGCATCATACTCTTCTGTGCCATACTCTCATGTTGTGCATCATACTCTTGTGTCTCATACTCTCATGTTGTGTATCATACTCTTCTGTCTCATACTCGTGTTGTGCATCATACTCTGATGAGAAAACTTACTTCTCGTGTATGGGGTGTATATACAGTACAAAGCTCCACTAAATCACCTTATTGTCAACAGCTAGGATAAAGTTCCTATTTTATCAGGAATACTTCCATTGCTGGGCTGCTGCATTCCCATGCATGGTTTGCGTGAACATGGTGCACATAGGCATAACTGCAGTTAATTTTTAGTTATTTTTGAATCCTTACCAAGTTCTTTATTTTTGCACGCGATATTTTGGCCCCTTTTCGATTTTTGTAGATTCACGTATTTCAATCTGCAGTTTTTGTTTGCATAATTGACAATAGATTTCACCGGTTACTGTCAAATATACGAGTCAAATATCGTACTACATACAACTTCAGGAGACGTTCATACGTAAAGTGATGCCTGGGACCTCAGTTGTGTGTTGTATGTATTAAATGGAAGCAACGTGTCTTTATTTGATTCCCATTTTTAATTCTAACTCTTTACTTTTTACTACCTATTTAATTTACGTTTTTACTACCTATTTACTACGTTTTTAATACCTATTTAATTCTTGCCATTTATAACGACTACCCTGTAACACTGCAACGCTAACACTGTAACGTTACAAGTCTGGGACTCGACAACACTGGGACGCTACAACACAGAAACGCTACAACACAGAAACGCTACAACAGAGAAACGCTACAACTTAGGGACGCTACAACTTAGGGACGCTACAACTTAGGGACGCTACAACACTGGGACGCTACAACACTGGGACGCTTCAACACTGGGACGCTACAACACTGGGACGCTACAACACTGGGACGCTACAACACTGGGACGCTACAACACTGGGACACTACAACTACGGGACGACAATTCGTTGCACTGGGTGAACATCTCATTCTTGCTCTGAAGGTAAGGTGCATGCGCTGTATTGGTGATGTACCTATTATGCGTACCAAGATAATTTGGAAGTATATCGATAACCTATTCTTCGTTCCACAGAAGGACGACGCAGAAGAAGATATCGACATAGACCTCACGGACCCAGAAGTTAACAAAGCTGCTATCAAGATCCAAGCAACGTTCCGAGGTCATAAGATAAGGAAGAATCATTGATTCTACGGTGCCTCTACTGCCTACTATTGGGGTAAACCGGTGCTCAGAGTTTCCCTGGCTTACAACACCAGGGTATTTAAATCTCTATTTTATTTCTTGGATTATTATTATATTTTATTTCTAGGTATTATAACATGCAAGGTCAGGGTGTTTGTATGGCGATGTTGTGTTAAAGCTTGAAACAGGTCTGCTTATGGGAGTACAGTACTCCTCCTACACACTGTTGTACAACTATTAGTCTTATCATACCTGTGTTTCTGCTTTTATTCAGGGCATATTATTGGTATTTACCATCCAGAAGCGGTACAGTATTTTACGCACCGCACGTATTTTACAGAGTAAATTTCATGTTAAAGTGAACTCGATGAACATTCAGAATTCGCTAATTTAATGATTACCTTTTAAGAGTGGATAGCAAATAATTAAACCGCTATGCTAAACATTTAATTTAATTAATTAATCAGGAATAATTTTTTTCCGCAGGGTTGCAGTTTATGAACTTGAACCGAAGTAGTTTTTTAATTTTTATGTCGTAAAACGCAATAATTTTACTGGTATTAACGTCAAATGAGATTGGAGCTCGTTTCTAAACCAATACCGCCTTTTACTTAGATACACTTATTTTAAAATAAAATATTCGTGATGTTTGACAGAATATTAGTTTCGTGCGATAATTTGAACATAATTCTCTAGAACACAAAAACAAATTTAAGTACTGTTCATTTATTTTTAATTCAGAAGAAAGTCAGTAATTACAACAAATATTTCACTTTTCGATTACTAACTTAATTTTGTTTAAGAGAAAACGTGAAGACCAAGACGGAACGTGACTTCAATACCTAAGTAGGGCGGCTACGGTGGTTAAACCAGGAATATAATAGTAATAATAACCCTTAGTAAGACGCTTCTGTTCAGAAACATGGTGTGCTGCCAAAATATAGCCCCTCTACGGCAATGCACCCAGAAAATGTATCTGTAACAGTTATTTATCTTCAAAAGTTTCCAGATTTTAACACCTCTCGTCATGCGTTGTTCTTGATATTTTCCCCTATTTCCATTCAAAACAAGGAGCAAAACAGAATCGTTTTATGGCTTTGCATATGAGACTTTTTACTGAAGTTTCTGAAATAGAAGGTATAAGATGCTGGAAGTTTCACTATAAACTTAGCAGTCTTTTCAGGTTTTGGCTCACGTACTTGCAATTTTGAATACTTAAAAAACAAATGTGTTGTCTTGTTAAGAACTATTAGGTATTGATTTATATAATAAGTATATAACTGCAAAACTCGTTTCTCGCCAAAGCTTTTATTTCGGTAAAATTTTAACAAGTCTCACATAAAATTATTATCGATCTTTACTGTGAAGGTTCAGTTCTAACCTCAAGTTTATATCTATCTTATTTTTCCTTTAATTCTTCACCTGTGTAAAGATGCCTCCCCATATACCTCCCTTAGAGACTCCAGAGCTTAAAACAATGTTATTTCACTACATAAATAATATTTCTACTTACAACAGAATTTCTTCAGAAGTCTCCACTTGTTTGGGTTTCATTAAATCTAGAATCCGTGCTATGATCTATCGTGTGTACATCTGATGCTTGGCTTTTAGGCACATGTACACGGTCGTTATGCGGGTCTTTTATGATCCTGAAAAGAGTAAAATTTTCTAAAACATGGATTATTTTTTTTGTGTTGTCAGCAATGATTGGAAAGCTCTGTGAAGTACCTTAAGACTCTCCAGCGTTAGAAAGAAGAAATTAAATTGCGAGGTCGAATCTATAGAAGTGGTGTCTCACTATTTTGTCAAGCATAGGTAAGCCATTTCTGATGTGGTTCACAACTGACTGTGAATGTATTTGTAAGGTATCGTAAACATTTTTCTGCTCTACATTTCCGACTTCATTTTGGGTCTTGAGAATAAATGAACAATTTGCAGCATGCGAGCCCAATGAAAAGTTTTATAGCTATCGCAAACCAGCGAACCCTAACAGAGGGTAAATGAATAATTTTCTTCTTTGAAGCTGCTTTCTCGTTTTAACATCTGTTTTGTGAGAAGACCATTGTGCATCATGGATAAACACAATGAGTGGGAAATGCTGGCTGATAATTTTTTCAGCCACTTGCTTAGTTCACTTCCTTCAATCAATCTTTTCTTTGGCCCCTCGAATGGCGAAACGAAAGCAAGATGCTTTAATATTCACGAAGTACAAAATGATCCTAAAATTCGTGGTATGAACCTAACTTTTTACGCACTCATCTTTGCAATAACGAACTTGCCCAAAACTGGTATTTAACACGTTGCCTGCGATTGCCTAGCCGGTGCAAATCTTTACTTTGTACACACAGTCACTAGAAAGCTTTGAAAAAATTACAGAACCTAACCTGAGTGACCCACCGGCGGGTCGTATCGCACTCAACGTGTTAAACCTCGGTACCTCAGACGTGTTCTACTCTAATCTGTGAATAAATGCATTTGAATTTCTTTCCATGTTCTCATCAAGTGTAGAGTCTCGATGGATCGCTAAAAATAATGAGATTTGAAGATGCTTAGTTTGATGACATAAACAATTTGTACGCTTCGTTTTCCAAACTATGTTAGTGAGATGGTATTTCAATGCCCTTAACATGCTGCATTAGGGTCATATTATGTACTTAAGAATGCTAATTGTCACCTACCTTAGATTACGACACTATTTTAAGCGTTTCCATAATTGTTGCGTAACTTCCTGCTGGATGCGTAGATACGCATTAGAGTTTCTACTACATTTTCTTAGGGTTTCTACAACACAGTTTTCAGTTGTGCATGAATTTTGATTGGCGAAAGAAGTCGATTTATGGCCTTCCCTATAGATTTGTTTGCTTTAAATCTCGTACCCAAAACATACTACTGGGAATTTCTTTAAAATTTCCCTTTAAGTAAAGCTCCACGAATTAAAAATGTAGATTTCATGGTTCATTAATGACCAATGAAATCTTTTGACAAAAATCCTAATGAATGTTTCAAGCCCTTTAAGTTCGAGGAAGATAATTTTATCGTGTTGCGAACCCTCCAATTATAAGTTTGTCTCACCTACCGAACGCTTCATAGGTTTTAAATAATTAAAATACTCTAGTTGTTCAAACTTCACATGAATAGCTCAGAAAGTTTCGCTAGCTCTAGGAACAACCTTTCAACCTAGACCTTGTACTTCTAGTTGACTCACAGTGCACTTCTCTAGTATGTTAGCTCGCTTTATAGCGAATTATTCCATTATAGTGGTAGTACAAAACTATTTCCAATTAATCATGTTATAATTGTTTATGGAAATGTCTCACAAACTGTACACGCGACACACGGAGGATAAGCAACAGAAATATTTCATTTTAACAATGGGTAATAATATTGCAAAACCAAGGTGTAGTTGTTTTGCTAGAATATTAAAATAATGAAAATGGATACAAAATTTGATGTAAGAATTTGTAATTATTGGTTGGTTAATTTTCACCAAAGGTTGGTTTATCCAATAATAATTGCAAAAATCACAATAGTATAAATTATAAATGAATAAATTATGATTGGACTCAGTAGAACAAGACGCTTTATGAAATTTAATTCATCTCTATTTCGTGCTAAGTCTGAAATTTATTATATACATTCAAATCATTCATTTCCATTGGCCTGCAAGGATGTAGATTTCATAATGACATTAATAGAGCAACAACGAAGTGAGAGCCAACAAAATACCAACTAAAAAGTATAAACGATAATAAGAAAAACAAAATTGATAATAATTGCTCGAACATAACGAATATGTTGTGTGTTGTTACATTTGGGGAATTTAGATCGGGTCCTTTATATATAATGCTTATGTTGTGGTCGAAAATGCATTCAGATACCATTCAAATTTTACTTTGAAAATTTCGTAGGTATGAAAACATCTTGAAATTTAGAATTTTTATACTCAGGTATTTTAATTAGTCTAAAATGTTCTTCACTAGTGAAAAACTTAGCATCAATATCGTTAATAAATGAACCATTTTAAGGTTTTATGGTACTTTTTCTATTTTAAGAAAACAAACTGATCATTTCGTTTACTAATACTTTGGAATACCTCGTTCGTTTCAATATTACTTAGGAAATACCTCGTTCGTTCTAACGTTACTTTTGAATACCTCGTTAGTTCAAATATTACTTAGGAAATATTTTGTTCATTCTAACATTACTTTGGAAATACCTTGTTAGTTCTAACATTACTTTGGAATGTTTCATTGGTCAAAACATTACTTTTTAATACCTCGTTGCCTCTAACATTACTTGGTAACACCTTATTAGTTTGTAATCGATTTAGAAATTGGCAGCTTTCGAAAGATACATTGATTTTTGAGTTCACTAGTCGTTTATTGCTACATTTATCGTGTACGAAATGGAATTATTCGTTCAGAGGGTTTGGCTCAAACAGAACGCAGTTGCACCAAGCGTCGAGTTTTCTGGTGATCTTGTCCCCAGGAAAGAATTACTTCACCTTAACAAGTCAAACACCAAGTAATGTATTTTAAAGTCTTCAATTTTATATTCAGAGTAAACGCTGTGTGAACCAAATAAGTTGAAGATGAACTTAAGCCTTAGAGAATGAAGAAAAAAGATGTATGGTGATAATACTACATGAACAGTATTGAAAGCCAACAATACATACCTCCCGTGCGTCGCGTGTACCGTATTCTAGAGCACAGTATACAGTACACGTATACTGTGTACAGTACATGCGTCCTGTAGACAGTGTACAGTACATGCGTACTGCGTACAGTACATGAGTACTGTATACTGGAGCACCCGTGTCCATTTATACTTTAGCACCATCTCCCATTTTACCAATTTCAGAGCGTGACCTAATCATCAAGAGTTCACCACCTGCCGGTTTTTTTTATTCAGAATGTAAGCAGACATTAAGACACATGTCTTTACTTAAAACGAATAATTTTTGTACCTGTTTTTTCAGTTTCACTTCAGCTGGTTTTTCGTCGAGTTTCAGTAATTCCTCGTAGAATTCCAGTTTCGTTTCAAAAAAATTTTATTCCCAAGAATTTTGATATGAGAGAGGCTAGTACAAACAGAAAGGATGGCACTTGAAAGAAATAGGTACTCGGTGTAAAATGTTATAAACAGTAGTGGTCTCTTCATATAATAAAACCCGTTGGTAAAAAATATGACAGAGTGCCAGTTTGTTGAAAACTTCTCGAACATTAAAAACATTCTCGACGAGGAAAAGCCTGCTGACAAAACATTCTTAATATTTATATTAATTTGCTAGGTTCTTTTTACGGGAATTACCCTATTTTCTTTGACATTGATTAGGAACATTAATCTTAGTCTAATTTTTGAAACAAAAATGTTCAAGACGTCAAAAGAGAAGTTCGCCAAGTTTGAGATCGGAAGCGCAAGAAAGACGTTCCATCAAAATTGACACGCAATTTTTAATAGAGAGAATAACGGCAAACGTAAGTGAACTCTTGATGATTTCGTGACGCAGCATTGAGTTGCGACTTGCATTTACTCCTGCGGTTACAGCAAGCAAAACTGCAGGAGGGAATAAAAGGGTCCATGTTCTTCTCCTGCCTCCTACGTGTAGTAACGGCATGTCGTATATATAAAGTATAATGACGTATATACTCGTATAAAGTATATACATGTACGCTGGTCTTGAGAATATAACTGAAGCTAGAAAAGCGAGTCCCAATACGAAGGTTCTCAAGTCTGGCTCTAACCTGCTACTAACGCTGCCAGTAATTACAGTCTGTTAACCTGCTAATGACTCGCCAAGTTATACCAGGAGAGTCTGTTAACCTGCCACTAACGCTGCAAGTTATACCAGGAGAGTCTGTTAACCTGCCACTAACGCTGCAAGTTATACCAGGAGAGTCTGTTAACCTGCCACTAACGCTGCAAGTTATAGAGAAGCTTTCGCTCTAACAAAAAAGGTGAAATGAAATATACATTTTGTTGCATTACTAGCAAGGTTAGAGCTGAGACTTGCAGGTGTGACTTGTGCGTAGATTTACGTAGTTTAGTATATACTGTAATTAGTACTTATGATTTTTACGCCTGTCGATGTATGCGCGCTTTGAGAATTTCAAAACCATTCAACAAGAATTTCATAAGCTTCAAAATAAATGAATATTTTGTCAGATTCTCCATGTACTTGTGTTAATTGAGAAAATGTTCAGTGTGATTAATTGTATTATAAACATGCATGCACGCGTTTTCAAAATGACTTCAATATTTATTAGTGATATTACAAAATTGCTCTTCTTAACGTTTAGAATTTCATATCTCAAATTCCTGCATTAAATGTTTATATAGTAATTAAACCTTAGTGCTTTAGGAACATAATTCCTATTTTCCTAATAGTTTTCTGATATTTTCCAGTACGCGAGAACAAGCACTAGAGTTGTTAGTACTTCAGGTAAGAAAACTGTGAAGGTCAGAGAGATTGCACATGCATTTTTTAATAAATACGCAGATGGTTGCCGGGTTTAGTCAATGCTAAGAAGCTTGTACTGTTGTGCAGAGTGTTCTCGCTCATTTGCTCTCCACGTGTTAGTTTTGCACTAGTTAGAACTCTAACCTTCTCAACCTAACCTTCCTCTCTCTTGAAAAAGTATCTTGGAGAACAACCCCAACTAGTAAAAAAAGCAGTCTTCAAGTGATGGTAGGCTTATGCGCTCAAAGTCACTAGTTTCCCTCACCACTGAAACTAGTCCATGTATATGCGTTAACTAATTGGTGCACATAAGCAGACTAAACTTTGCGCAACTACTCCACGTTAGTGTGTCAGCTCGACAAGTAGACGACTTTGGCGAGCTTGCGTAGATGAATAGCGACCTTTACAAAAGTACACAAAATTCTGCGCATCAAATTATTACTTCGTTAGAGTACGCCGTTTAACAGGAGTTTTCTGTGTGCTCTATGACTGGCAGTTGAGTACTAACCCAACTTCACATTTATGTAACAATGCGCGCATCATTTAAATTCGCACGTTTAAAGACCAGTCATTTACATGTGTATGATGATCAGCTTTTTGTGCAACGTTCAGAGACTAGTTAACTACGCTCGTTAGAAGCAAAGAATCTACTTGGCGCATGAAAACAACGACGCACTCGCATAAAGCAACTTACAACTGCGCTTCTATTCTTCGGACAATCGACAGCCTTGTGATCAGCCTAGTCTCGTGAAATGTGTTTACATTTTTCTAAGTGAAGTACATCTAATTTTCAACTTCTATACTCTATCGTGACATAAATTAGTGATTCGCGTTGTTGAGATGAAGGTGACGCGGCGTAGACTGCTAAAGTCTTGCAATTAGAGCAGCAATAAGTGCTGACTTGTGTATTTTACTGCAGTAAGAATCATCAAAGGGCTATGATTGCCTCTCTCATGTTGGCTTCTAGGCTATTCCTTAGCTGGTTTCTCTCATACATGCGTAGAATGATAGTTACCTCCTCTATAACGCATATGCAAATTTAAAGGGATTTCTCACATGCTTCATAAGCGTTTGATTTTCTGAACCTGGAACGACATTACTGGATTTGTAGCAAGGAACATGCTTTTTAGAAAATTAATAATAATTGTTGAAAATACAATAAAAAATCATTTAATATTCAAGATTAAAAATCAATAGGGAGTAATGGAAACCTCCGATTCCTTTAGCGCCTCGCTTAACTCCTTCAATAACTTGCATTCATTACATTTTATTACGTGTTAATAGTCAAAAATTTAATGTACCGAAGACTTAAAGTGGGCTCCTGCGTTTACTAACGTCGAAAATGAATATTTTTTAATGGTGCATGGAATTTAACATATTCTTCGCACAATTAAAATTTTCCCATGCCTATCGGCATCAAAAAAACTACTGGAAAATGGATTTGGTACATTCAGGTGACTGAGCAATAGTCAGCAATAAGCACTCACCAGAACAGGGTGAAGCTAGCGTTACTATGATAGATGTGAGCTTTACGTAAGTCTTGCTCATTGATGCATAAGCTCCTGATGAACGAGTCCCATATTATTTCACCCTTAAGCCCCTCCACAAATAATTTCAGGCATAGACAGGAAGCAGAAAAGCTTTCTTACGTTTATCATTGTGTGTATCAACGAGATTGGAATAAAAATTTTTCATAAAATCGAGTAGCGCGATGGGCCTCCAACGTCTGCCCCGAAATTCAGATGCGAACTGAAGTTCTCTTTTCGTAAAACTCGTCAGTTGAATCTACGAAGCATTACAATTGCTCTCTAGTGCACGCATTACAAGTATTTCACTTTAATTCCTAATCAAAGATATGCCTCGTTTTTGCAGGTACAAATGCTGTGAGAAAATGCAACTCAAAGCGAATGTCTGTACTTTTCTTTGAGCAACTACGTTAAATTAAAAATGCACAGTATCTTAGTCATTGGAACTCATCGGTAACTTTTGCCTGCCTAACTTTACCTGGACGAGATACATTTCATCTAAAGTTGAACAGGAATGTGGACACGTTTTTCCAAATTTCCTTCAGTTCATGTTAAAATTAATTAGATTTCTGCTTTTAAAATTTGACCAACTGCTACATTTATTTATTGTTGCTGAAGCCTAACCAAATGAAATTAACTTTCTTTTGCTTATAATTATACTAAACATTATCATTTCTACTAGTAGATGGATGTAAAGTAGGATTTCAAAAGGAAGTTCCTTTATATAAATATTCAGGCGCGTCGTATTCACACATAAAAAACATGCTTGGAAATGTGGGGAGCTCCTAACTTTCTATTAATGTTCTTTATTGAAATTAATAATATTAAACACGTCATCGACTTAAAACATCTGACTTAGATATTAATATTGATGTAACTTCTTGACATATTTTCCCTTCATACAAGCGACTTCTGAACTTGGATTAACGAAGCCTACGAATAAAAAATTTTTTCCTGAGCGCGACTTCTGAAGGGAGATCAAAGTTACTTTCAACGGAATTTACGCAGAGCACAGATACACTGTATCCCAGTTTGTGCACTGCAAGTATACGGGATAGAAATAAATAAAGTGGACGTATTCGGATGCGAAATTCAGCCAATTAATTCATTGCTGCAAGTAGATTATACATACCTGCCTGAACAAATGTATTTGTATTTTCATCTAAGCTCGTTTTATGTAGGCTTGTATTTTAAAATTAGAAAAAGGTTTCTTATATGTGGTCAGGAGTAATAAAAGCATATCGATTTTTTGCCATCAATGAAATATTTTCACTGTTTATATATTTAAATGAGCTTTTCATCACAAATAAGTGTTCTCTTATATAAATATTACGAATATCTTTGATGCATAATATGAATTAGATAACCGTCTCGGTATTGGAGGAAATCGAATGCGTAAATTTAACTCTTATCCCGTCTCTTCTCAATCTTTCTAATTCCCTATGCCTAATAAAATCTACAAATAAAAGGTCTATAATTTGTCCCACATAGTTTCAGAAATTAACTGGGTCATTTCAAACTGAATTTAATCATAGTAAGCGAGTGAAATGCATTTTAGCAACAAGGTTACAACGCGAAAATATGAGTACTGAAGACACTCGAGTACGAAGTCGCTTGCACGGAACCTTGGCCTTTCGCCGAGAGAAAGAAATTTAACACTGTGACAGATAAGGCATACCAGACACAAAGCTAAACCCGCAACAGATTCCAGCAGCAAGTGGTCAAGGTCACCATGTAGGAGCTCTCTTAACAAGGACAGACACTTCCAGCATACCCCAGAAAAAGTTAACCCGAGAAATTAACTTAAATATTAACCTTTTGAACTCGTCTATATTAGGATATATAATATCTTAGAGCATTTTTAATTTTACGAACGACGACCGTTATAAACGGAAAAATATTGCAAACAGTTTGTTTCAATAAGATCACTGCTACACCAAACTTACGATATGCGCGCACAATACTGAACACAAAATAATAGGAAAGCATTAATGGCTATTGAGACAATTAATTCAAGGCTTCTTCTGCAGCACCAAGTAAAAGAGAAACAAGGAGAGGACTAAACATGGCGGTCTTTCTGAAGCACGTGAAGATGGGCGAGTGAAGAAGCGCAGCATGAACGAGAGTTAGGCAATGGTCATTAGTACTTAAGGTAATTATCAGTTCCAAGTACTGAAGGTAATGATTACTCCTAAGTAAGCTGGGTAATCATCACTCTCAAGCACTCAAGCTTATGCTCACTCGCAAGTATACAAAGCCAAGGAATGTCATTATGCTAGATAAACGGGCAAAAATGTAAAATTTTATCAAACAAATAACTAGTAGAATATCGCCTCCAATTAAAGTAAACAATCAATAGAAATTAATAAAACATCGAGACAGATTTGTGACGCCAATTATGCGGCACAGCTTGCTACAGCTGGCATGACGAAAGCGTCTCACCAAGTGTCAGCTATTCGCAAGATAAAGAGATTCCAGCATTCTATACCTCGATGCACAACAAATACGTTTCCAAATACCCCAAAAATTTCCTCCCCTGAAGAATCGCAAAAAGGGAAAATAAGGAGTACTAAGGGGAGAAGTTTGATACAGTAATTGTCCCATGGGACCTACACTCGTAAATACATGCAGGTAAAAATTAATAAAGCGTTCTACAAAAGAGGGACAAATCTCGCAATACTATTTTATTCCTAGTTTAACCACCACAGCCACAACAAAAGCGATCTCAGCAGTGATAGTCATCAGGAGATAACCATTCAAGTTTTAGAGTCACGCGTCTTAGAGGAAATGGGAATACGTATCAAAGTTGTCATGATGGTGTCATAACTGGTAGCCAAATGAAGCGTCTATCATATATCAAAAGTAGACATTATGGGAAGAAGAATTTTCGAGGTCACAACCAGGTTTACTCAACGTTTGTAATATGATAGTTTAGGAACTCTGTTCGTCATTATATTTAGTCAAAGAAGTTGATTTGTTTGAGGAGGACAAATCTCACAACAGTTTCCCACAACCATTTGGTGATGCCTGCGTGGTGAGCCGCAAAAGCAGGGAATATGAACTACATTAGACAACCAACAAACATGGCTGTTGTCGTCCAAACAAAAATGGCTTCATGGCAACAGGTCGGCAGCACGGAACGCCAACCTTCCTCATGAGGAAGAAAGAGAAGAATTAACAGTATAAAAATAAAGAAACCAAAGAAAGGGAAGCAAAAAGAGAAGCATGAAGAAAAACAGGAAGAGTAATAATCAAGCTTACTGAACAGAATAAAACTCACAGCTTCCTACATTCTGATATAGTGATCTCTATCAGTCTTCAGTCCCAATCCTCAAACTTCTCTAAGCTCCGAGCCGATAGTGAAGATCTTTTTTCCAGACTAAGAACGGAATATTTTTTATCTCATCTTAGTCGGAGTGTCTGAGGAGGTGAGGGACCGTTGAGGAACCCAACAGGACAAACGACACAGGGAGAAGTTTCGACACATAAATTAAGAGGGGCATCTTAGTGAAAAGCTTAAATGCATGGTACGACGAAACTAAGCGCAACATGGTAGGTAAAATTGGATTTAGAACACATTTAATTCTTGTACTTTTTCTCATTTTTTCGAAATAGTGGTGATTTCAGGGGTAAATAAGGCATTTTTGGCATTTTCAAACCAAATCTATCTCCTCTTACAGTTTTCATGCTAGAACAAAAGTAAATAGAGTTTTGGAAAGAGAAAATCAATATCTACAAACGATCGTGCCCCTTTTTTTTGTCACCATAAGAATCATAACTCAAACACTGAAAATTTTTACCATTTTCACTAAGATGCCCCCCTTAAGAAGCACCAAAGTAAAGTACATCGGTCTTACGGCAGAGTGGGACTCTCGTAACAGCTCGAACCATTAGTGCGCGGCCGCGGGTGTAATAATAGGCTTGGTATGTGATGCTTTGGTACTCTCTTTCTTAGGAGTCTCCGCCACTGCATCTCGGCAATGAGTGCAGTGAGGAATCTCAAGTCGAGGAGAACTTGGAGACGCCGATGAGAAGCCTTGGTGAAGATGTTGATTCTGAGAGTTCTTGGTCAAGAGTGATTGTCGGTAGGTCGGTCGGTGCCAATAGGAAAGATTTGAGAGGGAGTTTGGCACAAGGTGTACCTAAGAATAGGGGTGAAACGGAAAAGGATACTAGGAGGAAAATAGAAATGAGCGCTCGGGGCACATGTATTGAGTGGTTGGGGTCTGTCCCCGGGGTTTGTTCTCTCCACATTGGATATCTTCCGCTCGTCTCTCCCACTCTACACGAGTAGGAGAGATGATCTCTCCATTGAATATCTTCCGCTCATCTCTCCCACTCTACACGAGTAGGAGAGATGATCTCCCCTCTCCCTTCCAAAGATCGCAAGACAACTCGAGTGATTGACCCAGTAGATCGGCTGTCTTTATGGAAGCGTTCGACAGGCCTCAGCCGCCTCAGCGGGGCCGGTCATTGGTCATTGCGGAGTGGCTGGTTGCAGCGGGGCGGTAATTGGTTGTTATGAAGTGGCGGCTCACCGTATGCTATTCCTACAAGATAGCGTTTGTAGTGTGAGCCAGGCGAGTCACTACACTGACTCTGCAGTGAGTCGCTAGGGTTGTGCCGAGTAGCGCTAATTTAAACGACTTTGACGAATACATACATTAAACAGCGCAGGCCAGTAATTTTATATAGATCTTCTGAAGAACGCCAGTCTTTAAAATGTGTTAAATGACGACTCTTTGACTGCACTCTTGTAGGGAAGACAAGAAGATGTATATTGAAAAATAAAATTAAGAAGAAAACCCACAAGAATCCAGATGAGAACCCACAAGACAACTCAGAAGAGAATCTAGAGAACTTAGGAGAGAACACCGAGGTGAGAACCCAGGTGAGCGAGCATCCAGGGTCAAATCTACCTAAAAGAAAGGTCCCAAAAATCGCTAGCACTGAGCCGAGAGGAGCTCAAGAATCTTATCTACGCACAGACAGCGGACCCTCCCAGGCACTTCCCACCGGCGTAACTGAGTGTGTGGACAGGAGAGAGTCAGTTGTGCCAACAAAATATTACCAACTAAGAACTGAAACTGAACACGAGAAGTTGGTGGAATATTTCATGACTCGCACCTTGCTTGACCGCAATCTTGAATTAGCGAACACAAAGAGCAACCGCAATCTTGAATTAGCGAACACTTAGAGTAACCGCAATCTTGAATTAGCGAACATAAAAGTGACCGCAATCTTGAATTAGTGAACATAAAAATTGACGGCAATTCTGAATTAGCGAACATAAAGAGTAACCGCAATCTGGAATTAGTAAACATAAAATGACCGGTATTTGAATTAGTAAACAAAGTGACCGCAATTTTAAATTACTAAGCATAAACTGCGATACAAACTAATCTTTGGTGGAGTAAGTTCACATATACGAGTAGTTAAAAGTACTTAAATACACATTACATAATTATGAGTATTGCGCATATTATAGCAGTATCTAACACAATAGTACATACACAAAACAAAACCACGCTATATATAATAAATCTCAATCACATAAAATACAACCATGCGCGTAAAAAGTTCAATAAAATATATGCACATAAACTACGAGTGAACAAATAATAATATAATTTCGGCTAACTTTTTTTTGGGTGAGCCTGTATTTCAAATCGAAGAACGAAATCGAGTCATCCAGCGTGATAGAAACACTTGTTGCCTTACCAGTAATGGTGTACTATTTATTGGACACGAAACATTGACGAGTTGTAGAGATTTACACAATAGTTTGTGACACCGTCATCCACACAGGCTCAGACTTGCGCAGGGCGATGCTGTAGTGTAGTCGATGACGGCCTGCGGGATAGCGTCTACGTAATGATACATACATAGGTATGCATATTTCGGGCGATGTATGAGGTATGTATATGTATCATACGAGATATCAAGTGTGGAGCGATGGAGCACCGTCTACTCACAAAAATAAACAACCGAGAGACGTGAGGACCACGAACCACTGAGATACGTGTGCATTCAAGACGAGTCGCGGTGTATGCTTACGTAGCTAAAGCAAATGTCAAACACGAGTAGATTTATTGAAGAAACCTGGTGACTCAAGAATTACGCAGTCCGGTAACTTTCAAGTTGATCGCAGAGTGGGCGGAGTATGTCACACACGTTTAGAAACCTACTTCATACTATTGGATAAAATAGGGAGATTGGAAAATAAAATATACGTGGGAGCAAAGCTCATAAAAAAACGGCAGGAAGGATAGATACGGGGGACTTCCGAACTAAACCTCAACAGCAATGTAGGTTATTGGTGCTAGAGCGATATCTAGGGTTTAGGGCATAGGTGGAGCAGGTTTAGAAGGGATTAAAGGGGATTAGGTGAAAATTATCACGCCGATAAATGGCAGGAGAACTCACATGTGTGTTCAAACGTGTGTATTGAGGGAAAGTTATTGTGCATTGTCTAGAGACAGACGAGGACTTGGAGACCAGGGTTGCGAGGGAGAGGTGTAAACCTTTTAGGATGTGATGGGTGAATTCTCACGCCTTAGAGGTTTAGGCAGGATAAGGATTAGTTTGATTAAAGGGGAATTAAATTAATTACCACACCGAAGAGTGGCAGTAGATCTTGTGCGTGCAGTTACCCGTGTACGCTTAGGGAATATTCAATTGTGTCATCAAGTAATGGGAAGGGAATAGTGGTGTTGTTAAGGTGTCATTACGCGTGTTAATTTGTTATGTTCTCGTCACCAGTGTAATGGCAAGTACTAAGGTTAATACTACGTCAAGATAGATGAATTCTAAAGATGGGAATAAATCTCGTAATTTGATGTGAACGCCCATTTATTTGACCTAAATTATTTCGTGAGCACACTTGACTAATCAGCTATTAGTATGCAAGTGATCTGTTGATAGCGCACTGTTTAATGGGACATGTTGTGGTTCATCTGCCAAAATGTGGTGCACTGTCCATTCCGTGATTATTAGAATAACATGTAATAAATTTTCTGTGTGTACCTGTGTACATCAGAATCCCTCCAAGTGCGATCATGATGTTTTCTAACGTTTAATTAATTGGGTCATTTACAAGTATTAATTGAAATATAACGAAAAGACAGCATGCAGAAAACCATGCATTGAAACCAAGATTACGTAAATTATGAGAGAGAAAAGAATTCATCGACAATCAATCAGCGCACATATAAAAGTAGGCAAAACATTTCAATTTCTATATTCATTAACGAATATATTTAATGAAAAGTAAAGATAAATTATTCCGTATCGCCACATTTAAATAGACGAACAAATTTAAAAAGGCAACAAAGACGATGCAAAAAAAATGTGCAGTGGAAACCATTACCACCCACTGGAAACCAACAGCAGTTGCTGAATATTGCAAAACAAAGTGGATGGAGTAATTAGCGTATGGCTTACCGAGACAAATTGTTTGCGAATCAGCTGCGATTGCAGTATTGTCAAGAACATGAGCCTTGTCATTGAATGCAAAAAGCTACACTTCACGCGTTAGTTCTGATCATAAACTAAAAACAATCCCAGGGCCAAGATAAATTATCAAGACATACAGTGTCTACCGGCAGCCATAATTAGAGGAACACGTCTTTTACAGGAGCTCAGAAGTTGTACACACCCCCCTCCCCCTCAGGAAAAGAGTGATCTCCTTCAGCGCAGTGTCCTAATAGGATCTAAGTGAACACAGAATGCTAAATTAAGGCACATGAACGTGAATCGAAACATCACTTTACCGGAGCCGGAAAAGGCAAAAATCAACGTATCCAAAATACAGGAATCCTCAATCCAAGACGTGATTTTCCAATCTAAATTATTTTAATTTTTATGCCTGTGAAAACGGTGCGCGGTGACAACCAGATCATAATTACACGCAATGGAACAGAGCGCTCTCACTCCCGATGTAGGAATATTCGCGGACTACAAATGACAAGACGCTTCTCTAACAGTGGGGAGATGGCAATAATACAGCGCGTGTTTTAGAAACATGACAGATCGGTTTTTAACCCTTTCGGTACTGACGGCATCTCTGGTAGCCGCAGTCATTTTTCGCCTATTAAGATGCAGAGCAACACGTGTGTCTGTGCAAACGCTGGTAGGGCAGTGCAAGCTACAGTTTGATCAGGACAATGCAGTGACCGTAAAACATCACAAAGCATCTTTTTTTAAATTTGATGTTAAATATGTTGAAAAAGGTTCTGATATTTGCATCATGGTACCGAAAGGGTTAAAGAAACGCAATGCACGAGTCATTCTCAAACACTCGTAATTAATCTTCCTCTCAGAGACAAATTAATAACAAGATATTGGTCTTTAAAGTTCAATCTATACTATAATAAAGGCCGCGTCAGTCCGTCCGTGTGTCACTCTGCTAATCGATAGCTTGGATAGCAACAAGGATAAAGCTTAAAAAATACAAAAAATCGTTCTATTGCATTATTTTTCTGTGGCAATTTAATTCCCTTTCACTTGCATTATGGTATCCAGAATACACAATCGTTTTTTTTTACAAAAATAAATTTTCTTTGGACCCTTTTCTGTGGAAATTTATTATGATGCTTTAATATTTTTAACTGATAATACGAAAAGAAATGCTTTAAATTAGTTTGACCAGTAACCTGGCTACCACTTAGCATAAGGCCAACGATTTTGGAAATAGATTTATTGTTTTCGGACTTGTGATTTTCATGAAAATAGTTTTAAAAAGGTACCTTACTTATGGGCCACCCTGTATAATAGACGCTCTTACGGTTTCAGATAAGAGGAAATTTCGTAGGGTATACATGTATTGTAAGCATTATTGTGGATACCAAAGGTACATCCATCAATGGGGAAACTCTTTCGAAAAGCCCGCGTCCACTGGCAAATTAAAATGAAAAATTTAGTAAAAACCGTGATTTTTCACGTGTGGATCTAGTAATTATAGACGACGGTGACGGTGCGCCCAGACTATCGAGGTAGGTTTTATCCTGGACAACTGATGGAGGAAGAGAAGTCAGTAGACCAAGAGAGACCTGGCGTAGACAGTCCAGCGAGAAATGAGAGCGCATGGTCTTCGTATGGAACAGGTGGAAGCTATGGCACCCTGAAGGCCTCAATGGCGGGAATTCATTACTACCCTATGGACCACCTGAGATCCAAAAAGGGCCAAGTAAGTGAAGTTCAATAATGAAAAAACAGTGAAGAGAAATTATGGGACAGGATGAATATTGTGGAAGAGATGGAAAGTAAGCACATAACGTTTTTGAACTTCGTGTCCTGAGATCATGAAACGTAAGCTTTTCTACATATGATGTAGAACCTATTTCCACTGAATGAAAATAGAGAGAATTCGAAAAATTCCCGTATTCTACTTGAGTAATTCAACAGCTCGTAAATTTGAAAGAAAAAATGGCCAAAGATAAATAAGACAAAGACAGATAAATATGAGCAAAGAATACAAGACAATGAGAAAGAAGACAAATGACCTACCTCGAGATCAAAACAGCAAGAATAAAAAAACACGAACAAAGAATACAGAGGATCTGGGGTAAAATGCAGGGATGAAGAGCAAAGGGATGAAGACTGACAAAACTAACATGGCAGGGTAACTAAGATACGCTACAGCAAGAACCGCCCTATACTATGTAGCTTAATTAACACACCCTAGTAATAACTACAGAACTCGAGTACAAAATTTGCAGAAACTTAACTTACAATTCTTTGATAAGATCAAGTGCTAGAACGACTTGGAATGTAAAGAACACAACACACAAATGTCCTCTGCCAGTGAAAACATTAATTTTGTATTAAATGACAGCTTCTACCACTTGTGTTACTTGTGAGAATTTGATTCTCCCTTTCTGATCTTAAATTAAATGTGTTCCGAAGTGGATGATTCTTACAGCGAAATTGGACACCAAAAATTTAGTTTTTCACACCGCATCACATTGAGTTGGCTAAACTACGAACATCAAAAGCACTGAAGTCATAGACAAAGATCTCAAACTATTTCGCGGATAATAAGAAAGAATACAAAGCTGTA
>VCRD01002586.1:64444-87131 GCA_006783055.1 Trinorchestia longiramus
CAAATTAATAACAAGATATTGGTCTTTAAAGTTCAATCTATACTATAATAAAGGCCGCGTCCGTCCGTCCGTCTGTCCGTGTGTCACTCTTCTAATCGATAGCTTTGATAGCAACAAGGATAAAGCTTAAGAAATACAAAAAATTGTTCTATTGCATTATTTTTCTGTGGCAATTTAATTCCCTTTCACTTGCATTAGGGTATCCAGAATACACAATCGGTTTTTTTTTCAAATAGAAATTTTCTTTGGAGCCTTTTCTGTTGAAATTCATCATGATGCTTTGATATTTATAACTGATAATACGAAAAGAAATCTTTTGAATTAGTTTGACCAGTAACCTGGCTACCACTTAGTATAAGGCCAACAATTTTGGAAATTGAGTTATTGCTTTCGGAATTGTGATTTTCTTGAAAATAGTTTTAAAAAGGTACCTTACTTATGGGCCACCCTGTATAATAAACGCTCTTACGGTTTCAGATAAGAGGAAATTTCGTAGGGTATACATGTATTGTAAGCATTGTATTGTAGATACCAAAGGTACATCCATCAATGAGGAAACTCTTTCGAAAAGCCCGCGTCCACTGGCAAATTAAAATGAAAAATTTAGTAAAAACCGTGAATTTTCACGTGTGGATCTAGTAATTATAGACGACGGTGACGGTGCGTCCAGACTACCGAGGTAGGTTTTATCCTGGACACCTGATGGAGGAAGAGAAGTCAGTAGACCAAGAGAGACCTGGCGTAGACAGTCCAGCGGGACATGAGAGCGCATGGTCTTAGTATGGAAGAGGTGGAAGCTATGGCACCCTGAAGGCCTCAATGGCGGGGATTCATTACTGCCCTATGGACCACCTGAGATCCAAAGAGGACTAAGTAAGTGAAGTTCAATAATGAAAAAACAGTGAAGAGAAATTAAGGGACAGGATGAATATTGTGGAAGAGATGGAAAGTGAGCACATAACGTTTTTGAACTTCGTGTCCTGAGATCATGAAACGCAAGCTTTTCTACATATGATGTAGAACCTATTTCCACTGAATGAAAATAGAGAGAATTCGAAAAATTCCCGTATTCTACTTGAGTAATTCAACAGCTTGTAAATTTGATAGAAAAAATGGCCAAAGATAAATAAGACAAGGGCAGATAAATATGAGCAAAGAATACAAGACAATGAGAAAGAAGACAAATGACCTACCTCGAGATCAGAACAGCAAGAATAAAAAAAAACGCGAACAAAGAATACAGAGGATCCGGGGTAAAATGCAGGGATGAAGACTGACAAAACTAACATGGCAGGGTAACTAAGATACGCTACAGCAAGAACCGCCCTATACTATGTAGCTTAATTAACACACCCTAGTAATAACTACAGAACTCGAGTACAAAATTTGCAGAAACTTAACATACAATTCTTTAATAAGATCAAGTGCTAGAACGACTTGGAATGTAAAGAACACAACACACAAATGTCCTTCTCTGCCAGTGAAAAAATTAATTTTTTATTAAATGACAGCCTCTACCACTTATGTTACTTATGAGAATTTGATTCTCCCTTTCTGATCTTAAATTAAATGTGTTCCAAAGTGGATGATTCTTACAGCGAAATTGGACACCAAAAATTTAGTTTTTTACACCGCATCACATTGAAGTAGCTAAACTACGAACATCAAAAGCACTGAAGTCATAGACAAAGATCTCAAACTATTTCGCGGATAATAAGAAAGAATACAAAGCTGTAATTTCCTCCACTGATCTCTAACGCATCTACAGGCAAAAAAACACACACAGTAGAGATGGATGGTCTTTGCAAGGTACAAGCTAATAGCTCTATATCGATGGCACGCATTTTTACCATTGTATGAGAGGAACCTTAATAATACACATTGCTTAGTCTCCTAATGGCTATATTCAGACACAAACGAAATGAAGTCCATTTGCTAAGTCATTTAAATAGTTTTAAGTTCTTTGTGCGTCCAGGACACTTATCATACCAACAGCAGTAGGACTCCAAACCGGGAGATGTGTTACACACAAGAACAAAGAATTCTTCCTCTTCAGTAACAACAACGTTTCGTTTCTAAATGCGTCCATTATTTATGATGTGGTTCATACCGTGATGAAGTGTTCCTATTTGACAATTTGTATACTGACTGTAACTCACAATACTGCTACTAACGGTAACTCACTGTACTACAACCAGCCATTGTGCTAACATCAAGCAAAGCTTCTTTCTCTTGCTGTCAATAGAACGGTAGCGAGAGGTACCGGTGGCAGACACAGGGTCAAACAGTAACGACAACCTGTGCAGTACCTGACAGAAATGGCACGACCGTGACGCTTCCCAAAGCGAGAGGAAAAAGCCTAAAGACTCTTAGATACTTATCTGACGCTCTATCATAGCTTTTACTAATTTAAGATCGAGTAAAATGCTTACACTGAAAGCAAAACACGGAAATGGACGATACAAGAAAAACTATCATCTGCAACAGCAGAGCTTTATATGATGAGTGAAGTATACAGAAGAGAACAGAGACCATTACGCTATTTACACATTCGATGTCAAATTAAAGAGTAATTCTGATGTTGATGAGGAAATAGGACTCATTGGTCCAGTCACTGTAATAGACATGCGAGCAATTATGGACAAACTCTTTGAACTACAAGATTGTTTTAGTGTTTCGTACTTTTCAAAGAGATTTTGCACTTCGTTTCGACTGATCTGGGCTGAAATACACGCACACGCATAGTTAGGTGTATACCATGACATGGGTGGCACACACGTACAGTTAGGTGTATACACGCATAAGACAAGCTGGACACAAGATCAAGACGTCTCAGGATCACAGCCCGCTGTACTGTGGTGGTGGCCGTGATGCTGCAGCTACGGTCACGCTGCCGCAGTTCTCTCTGTGGCAACAATGATAGGTAAATATGTTGCAACTATGTATACACTATATATGTACACACACAATACATTTCACACGTATATATAGCACATGGACGACGAGCCCATATCTATAATCTTTCAAGCATGAATTATCGCGCATTATAAAAAAGATACACGTATATAATTTATATACTATACCTTTGTATATAGGGTGTCCTAGCATTACGAAACCCCAGAAAAAAAACAGGTATACCTCAAAAGGTTTTGGTCGTAGGAAAAAAAAGAATGCATCTCTGTCCAGCAGAAAAAAACTATTATTTGAATAACGTCTATTTCTAAGGACCATTTCTTTCAGATGGTCAACCTTAACTCTTGAACATTCATATACTCTCATGACCAAGCTATGCATACACGGCTGCATGTATTGTGGATGCCACAATAAAAGCTCAAAACTCCATTTTCAAGTTGCATCAGTTTTTGGTTCCCGTAACGCTAGGACACCTAGTATATAATGCACTATAATTTACGGGAAAAAAATTGTACAAGAGAGTTACTCCCACGCTTTCATTTAAATGCAAATGACGAAGTGCAGGAACTGAAAATATTCTACTTCAGTAGCATAATATTCTGCTTCACTACAACTAGGCAGCTGGTCACTACAATTAGGCAGCTGGTCACTACAACTAGGCAGCTGGTCACTACAACTAGGCAGCTGGTCACTACAACTAGGCAGCTGGTCACTACAACTAGGCAGCTGGTCACTACAACTAGGCAGCTGGTCACTACAACTAGGCAGCTGGTCACTAACGCCAGGAAGGGAAGGACAGCAACTAGGGAGGCTCTGTCAGGACAGGCGGCCAGCTGAGGGCAGGAGGTGAGCAGGATGTTGACCACGTGACGCAGGAACTCCTGCAGCTGCACACGCCGGGCAGACACCACGCTCTCCTCCTGCAACCACAAGATTCTTTTCACATTGCACATAAATGTCTAGACCCAACTCCCTATTTCTTCCTGCAACCACAACATTCTTTCCACATTGCACATAAATGTCTAGACCCAACTCCCTATTTCTTCCTGCAACCGCAACATTCTTTTCACATTGCACATAAATGTCTACACTCAACTCCCCATTTCTTACTGCAACCACAACATTCTATACATATTGCACATAAACACAGAAATACTAATGCAACTCCTCCTTTCTTAATTAAAATTTCACTCTAGACACAAAGTGTATCAAACTGACTTGTCTAACTAAAATTGAATAGAGCTTATAATTTCTTAATGGCAATAGTATAACTAATACAAATAATACATCAAAAAGATTCGACTCGCTACAAGTGTTTCAAATGCTTCAGTTAAAAACACAAGATAATGAGCCTTCTGGAAAAGAAGTTTGTAGAAATTGCACTGAAACTTACGTCGTGGACTTCACGCTCCTCATAACTTCATAAGGAGGCAAGATTCCAGAGCACACCACCTGATTAGAGTCTGTCCTCGTCAGCACTCTCGGGAGACAAGAAGCTACTAAGAGCAGCCCCATTCTTTCAACAGGCCACTTTTTAATCCTGAAAGCCGAAGGACTTTAAGGATGTCGCTACCTTGTATTCTTGATATCAACTAAACAAAGGACCTACTTGAGCCTGGTATACAGGATCCATCTGAGTCTAATATTCAAGACCTACATGAGTTTCGTACAAAGGACCTAACCCATATTCCAGCAGACCCATTTTGTTGCTCTTGAAACGACCGACTCTGGATAAGGCAGAATCCGCTTTACATTCCAAGAAGTTCACCTTATAACCAAAAGGCTTCTTGCTGGGGAAAGGCAGCCTCCTGACGGCAGGGTAGTTCCTCTGGAGACGCCTCTGCAGCTCGTGGAAGTGGGCAAACCGGCGGTACACTGTCCACTCGTCGTCTCCTATGCGCACGTACACCTGCTCGGACGCAACTCAATTTAACATATTCCCAACTAATTCTAATACTAACGTAATCAACAGATTGCCATTGCTACAACGGGTTGTAAATTACTTTAAATGAAAAAAGAAAAAGCTTGCATAGATTGTTGCTGGTGTGAAAGACAACGAGCCATTGAATAGCAAATGAAGATTAGCTAGAAAAGTAAATAGTGCCTCTAACAAAGACAGTAAGTGGTGTTTTCATGTGGGTGACCATAAACACAAGCAAGCATTACAAGCACATGACAGTTTCTTCCTCCCAAAAGACCATCTTTAGAGTTTCCGATTTCCATAAATCGACAAAATATTTGGTTCCTGGGAGTGTCACACGGAAGTATATCCACTACATGAGCATCTAAGAAGAAAATTTACTACGATACAACAACAAAAAAAGCAAGAAGCAGGAATTGCAAAAGAATTCATTTATATTATTTAAGGGATATTGTTCGTATTGTAGCCGTATGAGCCTCACCTGGTAAACGTGGTGCTGGTCCGAGCTCTTCCCACCAGTGCCCACACTGCCACCAGCACTACCAGGCCCAGCAGACGCCAGAGGGCCGCTGCTGTTCACCAAAAACGCAGTCGGGATCCAAACGTTGATGAGCGGCCGAGGAAGCGCCGACGGAGTACCAACTTCTGTACTGCACAGCGAAGCTGTGTCCACAGTGTCGGTCTCGTCCGAGGAGTGCTGCTGGTGGTGGTGGTGGTGCTGTTGCATCTGCTGCAGGTGCACTTCCAAAGACGCGTCGTCCGGTAGAGGTCCTCTCAGAGAGATGAGCTCTCGACGAAGGGAGGCTATCTGAGCTTCGCGGACACGTATGACTCTCTGCAACCTTTCGCTGAACTCGAAAAGTTCCCCATGCATTTCGGCCACTTGGATGAGCTTAGCCTCGTAAGCCTCAGCCTCCCTGTGGTAGTCTCTGTACTTGGGGGGCGGAGGCAGCACTACACGAGGGCGCAGCTGCACACTCAGAGGAGGACCGTCAGGCAGCGTTAACAGCTCAGATGCAGCGCTGGCTAAAATGTCTTTGTTACAGATGGTATTGGTGTCACTCTGCGTTAGGTCCTTACTTGCAACTGAGTGAGAAGTAGCGACAACAGTAGATTGAGTGACAGATACAGCAGCTGTCATAGGAGCAGCTGTAGAGGTAACAGTCATGGGAACAGGATCCCTTGTATCAGCTGCCGTAACAACAGCAGAAGTGGCAGGCTTGTGTTTCAGTAGCTGCACAGCGCTGATGTACTTACCGAGCTGCTTTCGAAGAAGCTCGTTTTCCTTCTTGAGGGCATCCTCCTTTGCAGCAGCCTCCCCTGCTCGAGTCTGGGCCCGTCTCTTCTCCATGTCGAGCTGGCGCCTTAACACCTCATTTTCTGCACAAGCCGTCTCGGCTCGAGCCTCTGCCGCCCGCCTCCGAGTCTCCGTCAATTCTCGGCATTCCGTCAGAGTGTGTAGTGCTGAACGCAGCTCCTCAACACTGAGTGTAGAGGTAGACAGTACTCGCCCTGGAGCAAAGTTATTCAAAGTTGACGCAGTGTCGTCCGGTGCTGGAGCAACGCCATCTGGTGCTTGAGCGTAGTCGTTTGAAGCTGGAGCGGAGCCGTCCAGTGCTGCACGAGGCCGATGGAACGTAGGCGTCCCCCCAGGGTCTTCCAGGAAAGAAATGTTCACTGGAGCGTCAACCGGTCCACTAGCACCTGCTTCTGCATCGCTGGAAAACGCACTTCCATCCGACAGATTTGACAAACTGGACTTGTATGACCCGAGATCCAAGTCACTTCCACTACCGTCACTTCGTCCACTACTGATGGCAATCCCACTAGTGGCTTTGCGGAGGGTAACTGACGGGCGGCCTGTCACCATTGATGCAGCAGGAGACGATGCTGAGGTTACTGTCAATGTTAACGACGTATTCGTAGATCTTTGTGTAGCTGTCAACGTACTTGTAGTCAATGACAAAGATACACTCGCAGTAGCATAAGCTGGAGTGTTGGCGCTTGTCAAAGATAAATTCGTAGACACAGGCATATTTCTTGGGAGTACCATAAAACATGAAAATTTCTTATTACTGGATGAAGATGACGTCAGCGGTGAAGCAGATGGCGTTGATACTGAACACATAGAAGGTGAGCAGGAGCAGACTGCTGAACAATCATATGGAGAAGAAAATTTAACATTTTCCTGGCTAGGCACAAGTCCACAGAGCCTTGTACACTCTTTTCTAGTTCCTTGAGTCTTAATACGTTGATCTTGGCGTTTCATTTTATTTTGAATGAGATTTTCTTGTTCATTACGCTTTCTAAGGTTGGTAGGGGACGCTGAAGATACGTTACAACTTTGGTCAGAATTCTCTGCTTTACAACTTGCAGAATCAAAGCTGTCTTCGGCAGTATAGTGATCAGAATTAACTGGTAGACCAGCAAGTTTTAAGTTCAAGTCCGCACAAAAACACGTAGAAATATCCTCTCGAAAAGCACCGTCTGAAGAGCCACTGTTGCAACTATCACATACACGTGCATCAGCCACTAATTCACCACAACCGCCAGAAGAACTAACTTCACCAGAAGTAGATGTAAGTGCACGACTAGTACAACAAGACGCAGTGCTGTTGATAGGTTCAGCGTGAGCAACCTTCAGTGGACTCTCAGTGAGAGTGCACGGGGCAATGCTAAAAGAAGAAGCAATACCAGACCGCGGAGACGGAAAATACGCATTGAGTAACTCTTGCAGGACATCGTTGTAGCTCCCTCCACCTCGCTCTGAATCTTGACTCACTGAGTGTGAGTAAGAGGGACGATTTTCTCCTTCAGTGCAGGTGCCATCTAGAGTAGAACCAGGAAATGGGTTCACGTTTTTTCCAGGCCTGTCAGGAAATAAGTTGGTAGAGTCCACTGTGGTTGAATCCAAATAGTTATCCGTGTTGCTTGGACCTTTAACAACAACTACATCAGGTAGGCATGAATGATCAGCCTGAACAGAACTCACTTCATCAAGGCCAGTAAGGCCACCAGTTTCATCCGCTGAAAAGGCTTCACCAGCCTCACTGACTTGAGACATAACTCCTCTGGAAGATATGGAGAGCGAAGGTCCATCTAGAGATGTGGGCGCTTCATCCTTCCTGAAAACGGAAGGTGCATGTTCTCTGGAGTAGTTTTTTAAAGGAAAGGGATTTAATGAAACTTCATCACAAATCGAGACTCGGCCCGTAAATGATTTCTCAACTTTCACTGGCAAAGATTTGAGATTCTGACCAGATATACTACTTAAATTAGAAATACCTTGCAACTGTTTGTTAGCTAAAGCATTGTTGTGAACAGCACTGAACATTTCCCGCTTCAATTGAACATCTTCCACAGAAGATGAATTTCCATAATTTGTCAGTAGAGCAACAGTAAAATTATCTGTATTACCTGGATACTGAGATTCTGCAGAAGGTTCGGCAATATTTACAGAGTTATCCGAACTATTATCACAAGTGAGAGACCTTTTTATTTCATCAACAGACTGAGCAGAAAGCACTTCATCTAGTGAACCAGTCGCATAGAAGTCCCTTTTTGAGCTTCTTGTTGTTGCTTCACTATTTGAACACATATCCATGGCATGACCTCCTGATGAAACTGTACTTTCACTACAAGGAATTGCACCATCGGCCGTACTTTCAGAAGTCATGTCTTCTCCGTTATGAAGACGATGGACACCGTCTTCGTCGTGCTCCAACATTGCTCTGTCCCCGACTACGGGCACCGAGTCCACATAGTTTACACAAGAAATACTTTCAGAGCTTACACAAACACTAACATGGCTCCTGCTCTGGCTCGTCACATCCGTTCCAGCACGAGGGTTGTGTGTGCTTATAGCAACTACCGGTGAGGTACCACCTTGCTTCTTATCTTTCAAGTTGTCCAAGCATTGGAATGAATTTTGCTTTTCTTCCAAATCATTAGTGCCATTAATTTTTCTTGGTGAAGAGACATTGGTTTCTGTTGAGTCTGACATGCACGGCTTACCGACACAGCTAGCAGATGAGACGACGTTATCAAGAAGGCTCCTCGCATCTACCGCCACATCAACACCTGTGTAAGGAGTGTTGATGCCTCCACCTTCTGAAGGCACGTCAGTACTAGCGCTGACTGCCACACCTCTCCCACCGACGAAACTACTCACAGCGCGGGCGGCAGCAGCAGCAGCTTTGCTACCTTTGCCACTCGCGCTGACATCACCAACCCAAGATTCGTTAGCTTTACAACTCATATTAATATCCCCATTGATATTACCGATCTTATTAACATTTTCAGTAACTTTGCCGCTCATATTAATATCCCCATTAGCTTTACCGCTCGGGTTAACATCCCTATTAACTTCATCGCCATTGTTGACATCCCCAACTGCATTTTTGTCTCCAGTGCCACTTGAGCTGTCACCAGAGCTGCGACTATCAGCATTGACGGACATGAGCCTGTTGATGGTGTCCGCATATGGCGTGTCAGAAGGTCCCGTCAGAGCAGGGCTGTTGAGGCAGGTCGTGGGCGCAGACTGGATCCACAGAGGCGAGTCTCGACGATCCAAACTGTCTTCCGACGAAGCTGCGCCTGTAACATGCGTACAAATCAACCACGACTGAAGGAAGGCTGATAACGCACCAGTTCCATCAAGGTGAACTCAGAATTACTTGTAATTTCATCCTGGGGTTAAAATAAACCACTGACGCGGAAATGATCGGTGTACTCTACAATGGAGCAAAAATGGAACACGTCATACAGCAGAAAAGATGAGAGCAATAAGAAAATAAATTTGGAAAATAATACAATATGAAAATAAAGTAAGAAGAAAATACAATACGAAAATAAAGTAATAAAATAAAACAATATGAAAAAAGGCAAGAACATAATTCAATAAAAAGTTAACTAAAAAATAGAAAATTAGGCCTAGAAATAGAGTAAGAAAATAACACAGAAGCTAAGTACGCTGGAGAACTGACCTCTACCAGCTGACGAAGGGGACCCCACAGGGCGGCTGGTGGGGTCCTCATCAAAGGACACGAGCTGTGACGGCACCTTCCTCTTCCTGCGCCTCAGCTGCCGCCTGTGCACCACAGCTGACAGTCCTGAGGCACATGTGTTCAACTTAAAATTACTACACTATTACAGGGCTACTGACCTCAAATCTGCGATCAGTACATCATGTGAAGGATAATCCGTCAAGTTGTGATGTGCATGCTATGTGAAGGATAATCCGTCAAGTTGTGATGTGCATGCTATATGAATGATAATCCATCAAGTTGTGATGTGCATGCTATGTGAAGGATAATCTGTGAAGCTGTGATGTGCATGCTGTAAGGAATAACCAGTAAAGCTGTAATAATCAATCTTCATTCAGGAATTAATTCAGAAAATTATAAAAATTATTATAAATAAATCTTTGAAACAGTAATGGTCAGTCAACATCATGACGTAAATTCATAAAGGATCCAAAACTCATTAAGTATATATACTAGTAAAACCAGTTTGAAAAAGGGCACACAATTAAAATTATTCTAATATGAAAGTATATTTTCATGAAATACATAGCACTGAAAACAGATCCACAGGCACCAGTCCTGAATATTCTATTCCCGTTAGGTACAACTGAAGGCTACAAAGAGTCAATACACAATATGCACAGTATAGCAACACTGTGCTAGAACAGAAGCCATTTCCTCTCACTACGTATTTCCGTACAGAGCACCATTGAAATACTCCACACACAAGTCTTATCCTCTACACCTGCCAGCCAACCTACGACTTTGCTTCCAACTAACTGGTCGCGAGTCGAACTTTAATGAACCACCGACACACGACCTTAAGGCATAACGACAAGTCTTTGCTGTATAAATTAACTACATAACTCCGTAAAACCTACAACTATTACTTCTTTTACTTTACTATACTGGATTCAGGGTTGTCAGTACCAGTCACCACGTAAATAAGATGGTACATGTATTTTACACATTACTAGTGAGGAAAGCAGCCCCTAGACAACTCTAGAGAGTAAACAGATGCTGTCCAACATTCATATGCTCAGTGTGTCAGATCTCACAACTAGCTCTGCATCATTGAAGGCACTTGAAAATATCGCATTCAAGATGTTTCCTATTTGACAGCCTCATATGATGAGTAGAAGCTGTTGTACATCTTATCAAACAACATTTATTTTTATTTACATAATTTATAACATCAAATAATACAATGTATACATCATTGAACAATGTAAATGATAATTACCCATAATTTATATTGATTTTTTCATTAAATATTTATTTCATAAAACCTACAAATTTTATTAGAATAATAATGATATAACCGTCAGGAGCAAACCTTTATCATGACTCTTGCTCCTAGGCAGAGCAGCAACAAGCTGAGCAGCAGCCCTGCTGCAGGTGTCGGGCAGGTCACTGGAGACCTGCTCACAGCACTGCAGGTCCCCACATACGCCTGCCTTGTCTATGATGAGCGCAAAGAAGATCTTACCCAGACCTGCAGCAACGTTACAGGTGAGCGAGAACCATCTTGAATATTACACAACTTAACCCTTGTGTGGAGTTCGGGTCTGTGGGACCCTATTTTTATTTTTACTGTTTGTATTGTTTGTTATTGGGTTGAAGTAAACATCTGTTGTGTATTTTAACATAAGTGTTTGATTGCGAGGCATTAAAAAACGTAAAATGAAATGGGTCCTCCAGACCTACAAATACTGGCTGAGAAACAACAATATGAACACCGCACAAGGGTTAATTTCAAATATATGTACATGTTTTCTGAGATTTTTGATGTACACACAACCACAGCACGTTGGAGGGTTAGTAAAATATAGGATGTTCATTCTTAAAAAGAATGTCTCAGTGGTTTTGCAACTACTACTGTAACGCATATAGTATAACGCTTGAACAAACGAACACTGCAGTGTCAGCAGAAAACTAACATGAGCTCATTAGAGCTAATACCAGTATCCACAAGTGCGTAACAGAAGTTGCACTAAGGCTGAGTATGCCTCAGCAAACGAGTAGGCAAACACCTCAGTTCTCCGAAAGGCAATTTTATTACGATATACTGAAAGCTTTGCTGGTAATAAATTACTCCTAAGGCACAAGCCCTTCCCATCGAGGGCTGTTGGTGCTGCATCATGTTTTTTGTGCTTCAAAATGCAAGACGGACGCACGAGTTGCGCAGCCCAACCATAAAGGAAGCGTCGTTTTGGGTACAGTAAGCCCACTTTGCTGAACCCACTTCACTGAGCCTTCTCTGCTTTCTGCTGAGCCCACTCCACTGCTGAACCCACTCCACTGCTGAACCCACTCCACTGCTGAACCCACTCCACTGCTGAACTCACTCCACTGCTGAACCCACTCCACTGCTGAACCCACTCCACTAAGTCCGCCAACCTTGTAATAGTTGCGGCAAAGACTCGGCCTTTGAAGGATCTCGCATGAATGCCCAGGTTTCATAATGATGCTCCACAGCCTTGGCGTCACACAAGAGGATCTGAAAATTAAAGTTAGTCATATCTGATATTGCTTCTAAATATATTTACTTCTTGTGTTTGCGTAAGAAAACTGCTTCGTCTAGCACTCGAATTTTTTTCATTGAAATAGTGTAACATCATCTTCCCAGAAAAGGAAAAAAAATTCACCAGTTCAAATCCTGATTCTATCATTGCCATGAACATTGAAGACTAAGAGAGATTTCATACTCTTTGAAAGTAATGAAACACTTTAGATAATTATTTCGTTTGTAAATTTATAGCTGTAGTTTGCAAAAAAAAAATTTAGAAGCACATATAATCTCAAAAAGAAATTTCTTAATTCTGTAGCATGAAAATAATATTTTACTAAACCTCATATAATGATACCAACTTTCAGTTTACTTCATTTCTACCCTAAGATAAATACCCAGCTTTTAAAATCATTATATACAGTTTATACCACCAGCTTGGTCGACTAGTGAGCAAACTCGCTCGCGATGCGAGAAGACCCGAGTTCGAGGTCTGCTGCCGCTGTGGTCAGTTTGTGTATGACCATCGCTTGACTAGAATTAATACATGGGATTTGGGTACCGATACAAGAATGGTCCAAAAGGCCTCATTCTATTCCCAGTCTACTACTTTTATGCTCCTCATATGAAAGGGCAATTAATAACTTTTACTTTTCTCATATTTAAACTCCAGCAACAACATTGAAACTTGTAAATAATTGCACTAATCTTCTATATGTTCTATGCTAGAGGTAGTTTCATACAATGAGTACAAACAAAATCACAATGGGAACCTAACTCCCTTCCCCTAGTATCACCTGCCAACATGAGGGAAATGAATCTTCCAGAAACCACGAGTGGGCTTCACAAAATATGTGGCATTTGATATTACAACCACAAGCTTGAAAAAAATTGAGTCTAAATTATCATAACATTTGAATTATTATTTATGCATTGCGATAGCTACAAGCAAGGTTATGACATCATTGTAATTTGCCATCCTAGCCTCAAATTTGTGGCAAATGAACTTGTCAAATATGTAACAATATTAGCAAAACAATCCTAACATTTAGATGCTTAGAACATGTTTTATTTGAAAAGAATTAAGTCATTTAACATTACCATTTCTACATGTTTTTTATGTGACAATTAATGACAAGTTTCAAGCAAAACTTACTCTTTACAGCATAAAATTACCCAACTTTTACTTCGTCTAATGGAAATTCATTTAAATGATCTCTAGAAAAAATAAATAATATGATGGGGATTTACTCAACTTAATACAGCTGCAACTTTGGCCAAGGTATAACATTGTCTAGCCTCACCCTGAAGTAGCGCTCAACAGAGTGCTCATTCAGAGCACTCCTGATCCAAGCTCTGAGCCTGCCAGCAGGGCAGCTCACATGACGCAGACGAAGGAAGCGTGAGGCCTCATGAGCAGTCAGGTGTGAGGAGATGAAAGTCCATGCTGCTCCTGGAATAATGTGCTGAATGTACTGATATCTCAGTGCAAAACTAAAAAATTATTGCTCATTCTATTTAGTACACATGTCAAGCTAATGTTAATTTCATTATAAGGAATATATTATAATACTTCATCTAATTTTCACTAAAATGGACACCCAAATTCATGCAAATATTAATGCATGATCCTGCATTGGTCAAAATGAAGCCAAGTTCCAGACCTCAAATTAAGGCTTATGCAGATGCTCCCTTTTAAATGCACAGCCCCCCTCCACTTCATACTGATTTAAACTCCTTAAACACAAGTTAATAAAATAAATATATATTAAGAATTAGCAAATTTAGTATTTTTATAATTTATCCATCCATAAATCCACATATCAAAAGGTAACTAATTTACCTAAAACTCTGAGATGATGGCTCACCTTGAGGAAGTGGCTCACCACGACTGGACTCAACACCACCATTACCACCAAAGTTAATCTGGAGCCCTGAAGATACATACTCTGTCATTTGCCTGCAAATAAAGAGAAGTTCCTATAGATAAGCCCAGTAAACAGGAAACTATTGAACAGCCAAATGAAACAGAAAAGCATCAACTGAGTAGTAAAAAGTATCTACTTAACTCGTATTGTCTTGAGTTGGTGAAGGAAAGTTAACATTTCTAATGTAACTGAATCATTGATTGATGCTAACCAGGCTACAAAAAATAAAAATATCCCACCTATCCCATAATAATATCTTAATTTCCCTTTTATATATTTTTTTCAACAAATCCTAAAAAGTTTAGTACAGGCTTTGATGAGACCCACTCAATTTTTTTAAATCAATTAAGAAATAGCACAGATGCAGAAACTCACCTAATGGCACTGGCAGGAGAACTGGATGCTTGTACAGTTCCAAGCTTTACTCCATGGCACAGAATTTGTTCCACAGAGCTACACACACTGCAGACTCTTGGGTCACCCTCAGTTGCTAGTTCCTGTTTGCTGCTGTATTTTACCTGCACAAATCAACAGGCTCAAGAAAAAATATTTCAAATGATACTCTTACTTTCTATTTATCAGAGTTATGATGATTTTGTTAGTTTTTCAGGTATTAGAGGTATCAAGATCCAAGCATTCATAGATTCTATCATACTTAGAAAGGTAAATGCCATATATATTCAAACATCATACTATTAAGTTAAAATCTGTATATTACTAATTTTCTAATACTAAATCTCTAGAAAATACTTTCAGTAAAGTAACAAGCTCAACTGAAGTAAAAGTTATTGCTGATATTTACCATCAACTATTATTAAAAAAAGTTCAGTTATTCATATTTCTGTCAGAAGCATAGATTTGAATATTTACTTTAATAAGTTTGTCTTCTAGATACTCAAATAGTGACATATGCTTATGGCCAGAAACTGAGCAGCTATAGAATAGCATAGGACCAGGGCTGGGGAGTCAGGAATCTGAACATCCGATTCTGACTCCGACTCCTGGATATTTGAAGGACTCACCCTGACTCTGACTACGACTTGTTAATAGTAACTGGATATTATCTTACCATATACCTATTTTATGTTACTGATTAACCAAAATGGCATTTTAGCACTGTTAAGTGAATCATCAGGCTATTTTTAAAGTTATAAATAACTTTATGCCTATAGCTATGCCTTTTTGCCTTTTTTAACTTTAGAACTTTAATGTCTTAGAACTTAATAATGTCTGAGATAAATACTTAAATATTGGTAACAAAACATCTTAAAAGTACAAGAACAATGTAATTAAAAATTGATTAGCATGATGATTAAGATAAAACATTCCAAATTTTTAATTAAGCATATCAAAATTCTTGACATCTATGATACTTAAAATATGAAACCTGTCAACATCCAAATGACCACTCATATTCAGTAAAGTTACATCCACTGATGTGTGGCACTGGGTCAGGCATGCCTTAGCAACCAACAGCAGACCTTGAATGTAGTATACAAATAACTGGAAGAGTAGAATTTGTTAAGATGAAATATTGTTTATATTGAAATATTCATGGAATCATGAATAGCAGAATCTCTCCCCATCCTTTGTTAAATATTTGAAATTCTCTTTTGTAAATCATACAAACTGTAAACAAAAGAAAAACTTATCCTATCTTTTGACCTGGGCCTACATGGACTTAGTTTTTAATACCTCAAACGAATACAACATAGAAGAAGAAGAAGACCACTTGTAGAATAAAAATAAAAAAGCTTTAGCAGCTACAATCACACAACTTGTTTACAGAAGAAAAATTTGTGGCATTATCAACCAACATTTTTCTATCACTTAATGATCTTATCAATAAGGCATTTTACAACCCAATTATTCAATTAAGATAAAAAATTTCTTGTTTATCTTTATTATTAATTTTTCATATATCAAAATTAAATACAATTAGACCAGCAGCTAGAATAGCCCAAATGTACAATTGCCCATTATAGGTTCTTTAAATAAAAAATTAGGATTAGAAGAAGGAGCAATGCAAGCAACAATTAAAATAAATAATCTATTACAATTCCTGCATGATTAACGAAAACTTATATGCTTACCTGACACGCCTTCACAGATCCAAGAAGCTCTTTCCACAGTAGGTCCTTCTTTGTGTCGTTGTTCATGATTTTCAATATATTTTATCGAGTACACTAGACGGATCATTAACACAACGAACAACCTTCAGCGCATTTACGCACAACCCACTCATGCTACAGAATTCGTACATCTTTGCTTACACACACCCTCGTGAAATCAGCTGTTATCTTCATCTGCTCCGATCCGGATTCCGGTTCCATCTTTTTCCTCTATGTCTCCTTTTTCTTCCATGTCATGTTAATCCATATATGAGGAGTGTAACATGACTGTTGTGGATGCAATAAAAGATTTCTTAGTGTATGCATGGAATAAGCGACAGGGAGGTTGAATAGGCATTTTTCTTCAATGTGAAAAACTCTGGGATGCCATCCTGTTATATGTGCGTGTGTATTGGAGGGAATTGAAGGCCGTTACAAAGGCCCCAGCCAAACGCTGGCCCTCAATCTAAGTCTAAGCATTTTTCTTCAATGTGAAAAACTCTGGGATGCCATCCTGTTGTATGTGCGTGTGTATTGGAGGGAATTGAAGGCCGTTACAGAGGCCCCAGCCAAACGCTGGCCCTCGATCTAAGTCTAAGTCTAAGTCTAATTGTGGGCTTCGAAAACTTGTCCAGTAGTCCAAGATCAGTAACGCTATCAATCTTATCTGAAAGTTATTAGTACTTTCATAACAATTAATAGTATTAGCAATAGAAGCAAAGAGAATTGAAATCTCTGCTCTACTACGTGCGTCCCTAAAGTCAGAGATTGCTAAGTGCCTATTAATAATGTCAGTCGAATGACAATGCACAGTAGCCACAGAGTTGCAAATCGTTTGAGAGATGGTGAAATCCTCACGGATCGTCCTCGTTCAGGTAGACCCCGAGTTGTGAAGACAGAAATTCCTCCTCAACGATCTGAAAAATCATGGTAATCGGATTGTCTTTTTTCAGATGAGAAGACGTTTTCGGTCGATCCTGTTATGAACAAGCAGAATGATCGCATTGTTACCTATCTTCGGTCAGGGCATTTTCGAGTTACGAACATGTGTGACAGAATTGTTACGTTCGAACGAAATTGTTATTTTTTTTGCTTTCAGATCTTCATATTATTACTTTTGTAACGAGTTCATCAGAAGTTGTTACTATTTCAACATTTGAAGTTAGTTTATGTAGTGACTAATGTTTGGGACAATGAAATTTCCGAGAATCGTTTCAAACGCATATTCAGAGTATGTATTCGAACCACGTTTTGTTCTGCTACGTTGTAGTAGTAGTAGATACTATATTCTCAGATGTGAGATAGGGCGAGTTTGGTGTACAAGGAATGTAAGGATCAAATTATATTATAGGTAAATGTCATGTAAGTAGCAGAAAAAGGGCACTAGAGTGGTGCTAAGTGTAAAGAATTTTTTAAATTGGAAGAAATTTGTGTTGGGAATGAACCTGGAACTGAAGACATTTTGGCAATGTGTTAGATAATGTAAGCAAATGAATATAATTCTGGTTGTATGTTACATACCCATAGGACCATCGGTGCAGGATGAGAACATGAAGTATGTATATAATACTTGAAAGAGTTGTGTATGAATTTAGCAGGTGCCCAGTGATTGTAATG
Source organism: Trinorchestia longiramus (assembly GCA_006783055.1). Taxonomy (NCBI): domain Eukaryota; kingdom Metazoa; phylum Arthropoda; class Malacostraca; order Amphipoda; family Talitridae; genus Trinorchestia; species Trinorchestia longiramus. The sequence continues at coordinate 82,468 of VCRD01002586.1, forward strand.
GAAGACATGAATGACCATGTTGGTATACTTGGTGAAATAGTTGATGAAAAGGCACATAAATTGATGATTTTGTGTGGAGGAAATGTGTTTGAAAATCTAAAAGTCACTATAAGGAATTGTTTGCATATATGGGAGAGTAAGGAATGAAAAGCAGCAATTGACTATGTGGTAGTGAGTTATGAAGCAGAAAGGCATGTCAGAGAAACATATGTGTATGAAAATGAATTTGATATTCATGCTGATCACCAAATGCTTGTTTTTAAGTACAAAAAGAGGTAAAAAGGAGTTATGTAAAAGATTAGCTGTGTGAATAAAAGTTGCATTTGGAAGCAGCAAACTGGGAAAAACTTTTGAAATGAGCTTGAAAGACATGAGTGAGATAAAAATAAACATATGAATGATCTGAACAAAGAGTTAGTCATGAGCTTATATGATGCAGCAGAGCAAATGATTGGAAAGTAAAGTGCAGAAAATGTACAGGAAAAGCAAAGTGGTTTATGAGAGAAATAAAGTGTGAACAAATGCAAAGAAAGATTTTGAATAAGAAACAATGTAAAATACAAAAACTGTATAAAGACATAGGATTGCAGAAGTTGAATAACAAGGTGCATGGGATGAGTACATACAATGGTTAGCTAAAGAGGGTACAGTAGAAGTCTTTTTAACTGGCACCCATAGGACTTGGCAGCTGCGTGTTAATATCACCCAAGTAACTACAAACAGTTCATAGACATGCTAGATATAAAAGAAAAACAATATCAATTGCTTAAAACTGTTAAAGAAAAAACAATGAATAAATATATAAAGCTTGGCCAGCAGGTGCAGGTTTAAAGGAATTCTACTGTAATGAGAATGCTTTATGAGGCCAGAATGAAAGATAAGAGATGTAAAAAGTTCCTAATGGAATTAAAAAGGGTTTAAAAAAGAGAAAATGAAAGGATCCAGATGGAATTAAAGTCTTATATAATTTTGTACAAGTTGATAACAGGGGTAGTAAAATGTAAGTCTATGCATTAGTTGTTGAGGGATGCAAAGTGAGTAAAAGGGTACAAATGGTCAAAGCAGTTGTGGACTTTTGGAAGTCATTGGAGAAATGAATGAGCAATTTATTGATAAAGAACTAATAAATCTTCAGATTGGGTAATATAAGTGATAGATAAAAAATAGAATTATATATGAAGAGATTGAATTTTTTTTAGAACAGGTGAAAAATGGAAAATCTAGTGGTCCTAATAAAATTCCATATGAGTTCTATGAGCACAGTGGTGGAAGTGTAATTGAGATGTTGAAATGTTTGTTTGGGGAGATATGAAGGAATGAAAACATCCCTGATGAATGGAACAAATATAATATAGTTTTATTGCACAAGTGTGGACATAAGCATGAAAGCATTAAAAAACTAGAGATTTATTGCTCTGGCTGACACAGTAAGGTTTTTGGGGTATTCTCAATGAAAGGATGAAACATGTGGAAGAACAAACAGTAATAGGTAAAGAACAAAATAGTTTTAGAAGAGATAGATGTAGTGAAGACAAATATTGTGTGGTAAGTGAAAAATTTTAGGAAAGACAAAAAAGAAAGGTAAATTTCTGGCATTTCTAAATATTGTGATGACACCCTGGAAAAAATTGCTCCAATGAGAAGTGAACATTGTGTAAAGTCTGTATGAAAATACATGTACAATCTACCAGCTTGTAAACTTAATGATTGGGAAGGTAAGGAGTGAGAAAGGGTTGTACTTTGTCTCCCCTATGGTTTGGTTTATACACAGGAGAATTAGCTGTCCCTCTGAGAATAAAAGGTTTGGGACTGAAAGTTGAAGAGAAGAAAATGAGTTGTTTGCTATATGCTGAGAACATTGTTGGGTTTAGTGAATCAGGCCCAAAACTGCAAGCGATGCTTGAGATTGTGAATGAATATAGTAGAGATTTCAAGGAGAAATTTGGAGGGGATTAAAGTAAAGTTATGGTTATAAATGATGATGAGACAGAGATAAAGAGTGGAATGTTGGAGAAGTTAAATAGGCAGGACTAAGAAGTATAAGTATCTAGGTTGTATGTTGAGTGAAGATGCTCTCGTAAAGGTCTGCAGACTGTAATCATGGATTTAACAATGAGGTTCTTATCCAAGAAGAAAGTGCATAATTATGTTCACTTTTCATTTCAGATCAATGCTAATATTGCCCACAGATAAACTCATGTGATGGATAGTAATAAGATTTGTTTCTATTGTGTTTAAAATGAATGTGTCATATATACATATAGTGCATTATAACTGTCTATCATAACTGCTTGTTTTACTGAACTATTATTTGTGTCAAGATGGGAAGCAGTCACATTACAAAGCAAGGATGTTTCTCAAAACTTTTCCCTACAACTGCAAGCTTTTTTATATTCATCAGTTACATGAGCCTTGCTGTGAGCCTGGGTATGTCTGGAAATTTGTCTTATTCTCATTTGTGTTAAGTGCAGTCTGTTTTAATTTATCATAATTTAGATGCTACTTCATCTCAAAATGTTCCTTTTTTAGTGATATGCTCTCATGTTAGATAATAAAGTATGATTTAATTTGTGTCAATTACATTTTGTCATTAGAATTTAACCTATTTAATATATAAGTATTATTTTTAATATGGTATTCATTCAACTGTTCATACATGTGTGAAATGGTGTGATTGACACAATTGACATTTGCTTATTTCAACAACAACACTTCATACACAGTGTTTTTGATCTTATATATATTAACCTTTCATTGGGTGCAACTGATCTGTCAGGCACAGTTACTTTAATTTTGCTAAGCACTTGCAAACTTGCACCTGATGAAAGGCTAAGAGTAGTCCTAACCCTGGAGCACTGACCATGGGTGTGGTTTGCCCAAAGCTAGTGACATTTAAACCCATGTTCAGTGCTCCAGGATTAAATAGATAATGAGCCAACAAAAATTATAGTTTCATGACAGCACATTTTTGACAGGGATAATAGTCACAAAAACCCAGGACAAGAACAATGGCTACTCCTACAACGTCACAACCGTCATTTTGCTCGTGGAGTTGGTGAAACTAGCAGCAACTGTAGGCATCTACTGCAGCAGGTTAGTCATGTACACCATGAATTTTTTGACCATCTGTATTTTTTCTTTGGAAAATTTTGTAGCTCATGTGTCAAAATATTACCAATTGAGGCTATGTTAACTGCATGTCATTATGACTATACCTGAGTGTAGATTATAAGAAAAATTCATGCATTTTTTACCTCTGTATATTAGCTGCTAAATTTTCCCTGTGTTCATAAATGAGGTAATGAGTGCAAATGATGTATTTTATTTGCAAAGTAATCAAATTTTTTCTTATGAAAGTTTTGTTTCTTTTAAGTTTATGTATGGAAACACAACTGTCTTTGTTCCATATTTTGCTCATGAATTTTTCTTACAATTCTTTACATTTGATTTTGTCAAATGGAATGAAAATTTCTTGCTGCATCTCATCATTCTGGTTTGAAGATTCACAGAATCAGTACTAATCAAAAACAGTTAAAGAAATAGAGAAATGACTTTTTTCAGGACTAATAACAATTGAAGCCAAAACAATCTCTAAATTTAGAAATTGTTCTTGCAATTGGAAATTAAAAAATCAGTAAAAATTGAAAGATTTATATTGATATTAATGTTTAACTGACATCCAGTGTGAAGCTGCCACCCACATTAGATCAGGGTTTGTGCTGTTGGGTCTTTCACTTTCTATTATTAATTGTAGTTAGGTATTTCTCCATCACTTATAAGATCCTTTATAGAAAAAATGTTGAAATTTACCTATTGTTTTGCAGTTTCTTTTAGCCTTGGCTTGTGTACATCATAATCATTACCATTAAAGTATCCTATTTCTCTGTAAATTGGAGAAAAGTCTATTTTGAATAATTAGAAAATATTGTCTTGTACTCACCATTCTTGCATGGATTGATTATTTTTCTTTCATACTTGTAGAGTCATCTGTAGGTTTATGTATTTAGTTGATGCTGAGCAAACAAACATGAAAATAAAAGTTCTAACTTCATTTTAAAGTTGTTTTGGATTTGTAATTTTAAAATATTAGCTAGATACTTGAAAACAAATTTTGTCATGTACTTTGTTATTTTTCTGAAATAAATATATTTTTCTGTTTTACACACTTTCATTATTAAAGCTTTGTGACCATGATATCTATTTCAGAATATCTACACCTGAGAATTTTACAAAAAAGGAATTTCTAAACCAAGATTATATCCTTTTTTATATATGAACTTTATTAGAAATACACTTTTTTTATCAGTAGCTTGAGACTAATTAGCTTACAAAATGAAATGTACAAATAAATGTAAACCATATTCATTATCTATGTCATTGATAAGGATATGTGTGAGTACTGAAATGATAGTCACAAATTCAAGCACCAGACTGTCCTCTAATTAATTATTTTGAAATATGTTCTATATTTTCCAGTGGAGGACTTGCCCAACTTGTGGAGGAGACGTGGCTGCATCGTAAAGGTGATTAGTCATGAGGCATGCCAGCAGTCAAGGTGATGAATAATGAGGCTTGCCAGCAGTCAAAGAGATGAGTAATGAGGCTTGCCAGCAGTCAAGGAGATGAGTAATGAGGCTTGCCAGCAGTCAAGGTGATGAGTAATG
>VCRD01002586.1:87258-97262 GCA_006783055.1 Trinorchestia longiramus
AGGCTTGCCAGCAGTCAAGGAGATAAGTAATGAGGCTTGCCAGCAGTCAAGGAGATGAGTAATGAGGCTTGCCAGCAGTCAAGGAGATGAGTAATGAGGCTTGCCAACAGTCAAGGTGATGAGTAATGAGGCTTGCCAGCAGTCAAGGAGATGAGTAATGGCCTAGTATTTATTTTTTCAGACAACTTTGCATTTTACTTAGAGTTAAGCCATCATGTGCATTTTTTGTACTTCATGAATATTCATTCTAATACAAATAGATATTAATACTTGAGAGTTGGAAACAGTTGCAGTTGCATATTGTGATGTGTTACTCCTTTTATTAATTTTTTTTACATACTAAGTAAAGCCATTGCAGTATCAAATTCCAATATAATTTGGGCACAAGTAGGAATTGAAGCCAAAACTGTTGAGTAAATAATAATTTTATTTTTGATTACACCCATTAGTAGTATGGGTATTTAAGCCTCATGTCATGCTGCTAAATGTAATTATGTACATATCAGAATTTATTTTGATGGAGGAATTGAACAATTTATGGAAGATAATATAAACATATGAATAATTTGAAATTATGAGTTATACTATTAATTTGGTAGCTTTACATGCACTATATATTCATTAAAAAATTTGGATGGAATTATACATTTCACCTTAATTTAGGTCCATGCAGAGAACAAAAAGAAATTTCCAGACAAGTATACAGTACAGATGCATTCTGTCTAGTCTGGGTATCATTTGTTACAGCCTGCCGAACGTTTTTCTTGTCCACTAATGATCAGGCAAAAACAGACTGAGGTGGCTATAGCTACATTGCATGTCATTAGGGTGAAGATGCCCAAAACACATCTTGAATAATCACCATAGAAAGTTTGTGAAATGGAAATTCTCATAATTTAATTAATTATGTATATGTCAAAGTGTTCTTGGTCTCATTTTGTAAGTTAACTACAAGGACTACTATAACCAGGACATGCATCGCCATGTAGCTGACTACGGTAGCGGAAGCCATTGCATTCTTAGTAACATAACATTTTCTATTGGACAAATTGATCAAAAATATATATATAGTAGTCCTTGGTTAACTAGTAAATCAAGCTTGGCTGTGAGATTTTGATTCCATAGAAAATGAATATTTTAGCTGGTGGCATCTTTACTATTGGTATACTCAGAATGCTTCAATTGAACTTGGAATCTTCCTGCATGGCAAATGAGGGTACTCACCACTTGCAAGTGAGGGTACCCACCACTTGCAAGTGAGGGTACCCACCACTTGCAAGTGAGGGTACCCACCACTTGTAAGTGAGGGTACCCACCACTTGTAAGTGAGGGTACCCACCACTTGCAAGTGAGGGTACTCACCACTTGCAAGTGAGGGTACTCACCACCTGACTGCTGTGGTGGCAGATGACACATTAAAGTACAGGATGGAATTACTAAAGGAGAAGGATCTGTTTTTATTAGTGTACTAATTGTTTTCTGTGTTGACATTTATTTCATACAAAATTTTAGAATGGTAATATATTATCTTTGTTTAACATTGCAATTATGTTATTTTAATGCCTTTGTAACTTCATTGTTTTATCTGTTACAGGTAGTATGTAAGGTTGCTTGTATCTAAACTCACATTTATTTTGGTTTAAATTTATGGTTTTTGATGCTTACTAAATTTCTTTTATTTCCATTAACATTGTTGAAACTAAAACTGCATCTTTGTTTTAAAAATTTAATTTCTATGATGGAAATGTGGGATTTCTCATTTCTCGTCAGTTGATATCAAAATGGCGTAACCAAATTGTAAAGATGTCTATACTCATACTTGTATATGGAGGATGGGACCATTGATGCCATCATGAAGTTGCAAACTGTTTAATTCTGACAGCAAAATTGAAATTTTGAGAGTATTGATGGAACCAAACCTAAAATGTATAATGATAATAGCCATTATTTATACTATCTCACTCCTACTTTGTTCTTCTGTGCTTCAGCTTATGAAGAAAAATCTAGAATAGATGTTTTTCTTTTTATGGCTTTTGTTAGATTTTGCATTTTTCAATACCTCAAATTCTATTCTGTTGCAGATAGAACTTTTGAGTGTGGCAAGCTGCATACAAATAAAAAATAAAATATTCCTGATTTTGCAGGGGTTGACATGCTGTAGAAACTTGGTAGTTAAACATGTTGCTGTATTCGTCTGAAATTATCTACATATAAGCCATTGGCAGCCTTCAGCCAATTTTTTATTGCATATTTTTGTATGTTATGTAATTTTATTATTCCTAGTTCACCAGTGTATGTATAAACGAGCTGACCTTAGAGCCACAATTAGAACTGTCGTCATTTGCTCTTTATGAATTTAATAATTGTACCATCTGCAACAATGCATGAACACTTCTTACAGTACAGTTAGTATTGAAATTTGTGCTGTATTGTCTTAATGTTGAAATTGTTATCATTACTATCATATCCTTGAAAGTCAGTCTCAGAGCACTGAAGAGAATCCAAGTTTCTGGCAAACATGTATATTTCTTTGAGCAATTTAGTTTAACTTGCTTGCAATAATATCTGTATGCATCATCAGCTATGCTTGCATTCACTTTTGTCTCTATGGTGCCCTTTGTGCAGTGCTTGCTCTTTACCTGGTACCAGGAGGTCTATACTGCCTCAGTAACAACCTCGTCTTTACGAGCTTGTCAAATTTTGACCCTACCACTTACATGCTGCTCTTGCAACTACGGGTCTTGGTCACTGGGCTAGTCTATCAGGTAATTTTTTGGCTCTGATTGTGTTTCTCTTCAATATTTAATTACTAGGGACTCGTTGACTTCGACAATAAATCCAATAACTATGCCAGCCGCTTATGAAGCTGCAGGTTTTGGTCTTCTGGCTAATGTATTGGGTAACTGAAATTCTTAAACCATTTGTGCAAAGTTTCTACTTCCCAATTAATAACTTGCCACAATCCTAATGTTCAAATAATGGTGGTTGATGGTTGTGCACTATATTTTCAGAAATAAAGGATCAACCTATTATGCTAGTATAGTGTCTATTGTGCTAGTTTCAGCTCTTGGTATTGCTGCTGGAATAATTTTCAGTTGACGATATTCATCATATAAACACATTTGCAACAATGGTTTTGAGTAAAATTACTTGCCTGTGCGGTAATTACATAAATAAGCATGAGTGCTAGCATTCACTGGCCAATGGCAACTATTACATCATAAAATGCACACGATCAATGGTGACTGAAAATGACTGAGCTTGTCACTTGCTGGTAGTCCATCTCCTTCAAAAATGTAGAGGGGTCTCTGCACCACTTATGAGCTACCTTCAATTGACTCTGCAACACTTTGGGGTTTCGTCTTGCTTTGAGGTTTTGCAGTGCATATTTTTTCTTTCTGTGTATGAGATATAGTGAGCATGTTTTGGCTACCTCAACTAATAGTGGGTTTGTGGCTGCTTATGGCTTATTTGTTTGGTGTTTATTGGTGTGTGTTAAATTTTACTGTTCTGTTTTAGTACATTAATCCTAGCTAGTTATTCATTGTGAAAATAATGCCAATACCCAGATAGAAGCAATCATGTCAATGTTTTGAACACCACTGTTGCTGGGCAGTACCTCATTATTTCCAGTAGCTATGATATTTTGCAGCAAATACTTCAAACCTTATTTGCTAGAGTTAGTGAATGTGTTACTAAGGATCTTGATACTAAGTTGTTGGATCATTTAGTGGCTGGCATTGTGACATATTGTCTAACCATGTTCTTGGAAATATGTTTAATTTTCAGGAATAAATCTACTTAACTTCATTTAAAATATACTAAAATATGCTTCCATAGACTGGAAATAAAGTTAACTTTCAGGTCACTGTGGTTGCTGATGTTGAAGAATCCATTTTTGAATCTCATGAAATATGATACTTACATCTGGTTAGAACAAGATGTTTTCTTTTTTATTTTCTTATTGTTGTCACTCTCTTTCTTACTTCTGTGATGATTGTGTGTATATGTATAAGAAAACCTTAGGTATCTTTATCATTCTAGGCCTGTGATTCTAGTTTCATCTAAGTGATACTGTTAATAATATCACTTTTTGTATTCTTCTGTCTGAATAAGAATCTCGGTGCTTAACATATATTCTTCCAGCTTTATATGGGAAATATTGGTTCAGTATGGAAGTGGATGTTAAATTTAACCCTCATAGTCCATCTTAACCTAATATGGAGCTCCCTTCTTCCACTGGAACTAATTCAGAAATTAGATGCCAAAAAGAAGAGACAACATCTGAAGTTAATATCAAATTCCGAATTGAATGTCTCTATTTTCTGTTTTATGTATCCTAGAAATTATTTTTTGTGCCTTAGTATTCTTATTCAGATGGGTGCCTGATGTTCACTGTATTTTGATGCTTGTTTTTTTCTATTTTCTTTTGATGATTATACTAAACCTATTTTTTTGTTAGTCAAATATCTGGCTACATTTTGAATTGCATTGAAAGCTTCCTTGTGCTTGACTAGAAAATTTTAAACCTTGACAAACACATTGACCGAAGTTTAGTGAATCGATAAAAGAATTAATAACACATAATAATAGTATCAATAGTAATAATTATAGTAATATTAAAAATTTTAATATAATTGTTAAAGCAGAGCATGTGAAGTTCTTTGAGGTTTTGAATTTCTTGTCTGAACAAACTTTTTATTGCCTGGATATTGTCAAATTTAACAAAATACTTCTTGAATGTCTTTTTTTTTAGGTATTCAAGCAACAAAAAGTGGAGATGTTTAAGTAAACCATAAAAATTTAACTGTCAGCTACAAGTACGGGGACATCATTATTAAAGATTTGTTTGCTACTGCACTGTAAAAAGCATTACCCTTCTTCTGGCTTCTGACTTGTGTCTGTCAGCTGAATGCTGAATTGTTCACCTTGATTTCTCGTACCTGTCGCCAGATGGTGTTCAAGCAGAACTTGAGTCGAGTGCAGTGGTTCTCCCTGTTTGTGTTGACTCTTGGATGTGCTGTGAAGCAGCTGGATGTTCAACCTAAAGCCCAGGAGGTTGAACTTTCTATTGCTGCTGATAAGAGCGAAACCATTTTCTCTCACGGAGAACCGGACGACCATGTCCGAAAGTTGTTGGCCAGCTTTGGACTTTCAGAGAAGCGTGAAGCTAAAGACCATTTAAAGGCCACTACAAATCAAGCTGCGCCATTGCCTATAGGATTAATGCTTCTTTTTCTTCAGGTAAGCAAGTACACACAATGTAAATCAAGAGTGTGGCATTTTTTGCAAGGGTTTTAAGGTTTTGATACAAATCGTAGATTAAGATAACTTGCATATTAATTTTTATGGTTTGATGTATATGATTCATTTTTGTAATTCTAATTTTAAAAGTAATTGTTTCTGTTTTCATCTGTGCTGTTTGGATTAATATTAATAGTAGAATGCCTTCTCAGAGGTAGAAGAAATGAGCCTTACTCCAAGAAACCAGAATGCACACATTTTTGTCTTAATGTGAGGCACTCCCTTCTCATGCTGACGCACTCGGGGTTCTGACACCTCCTGAATATAATTGTGTCTGTCTGCTGTGCAGGTACTGTGCTCTTGCTTTGCTAGTGTGTACAACGAGCGGATCCTCAAGAGCTACTCTGCAGACCTGAGCATTGTGCTGCACAGCTTCTTCATGTACATCGACAGCAGCTTAAGTAACCTGGTTCTGCTTACCCTGAAGGGAGAACTTATCTCCGCCTTCAGCTCTGATGCCCTGCTCAAGGTAGCTGTACCTCTGTGTCTGCACCTCATGCTAGCTCTGTGCCTCTGTGTCTGCACCTCGTGCTAGCTCTGTGCCTCTGTGTCTTCACCTCATGCTAGCTCTGTGTCTGTGCCTCTGTGTCTGCACCTCACGCTACCTCTGTGACTACACTCTGATATTTCACTCTGATGTCATCGAAAAAAGACAGAAAAAGGTTTGAAGGGGTTTATCATATGCCCAAGAAACCAGCACCTCACTCAACACAGCTATCAAGAAGACTGAAGCATTAGCAATGGCCCAGAGTTGTAGATGTCAAGAAAAGTGTAACAAAAACAACCCAATGATACGATCTGCACGCCTCACTGCCACCATGCATCGTCATTAGGATTACGGAGCTAAAAGATGTTGTTTTGTCAGTAATGAGTAAACTCGAAGGTGATAAACTTTGAACACACGGCGCTACCAGTAAACAATATTCAATTGGGATAACATTTTAGCAACGATGTTTCTACACCTAAAGGAACGTTTTTGAGGGGTTTCTGGAAAATTTTAAAAATGTAAAAAGAAGGATCCCATGACAATTCATATTGTACACATTTCTTGTAAAGTCTTTTCTTGGGTTAGAATTTGTGTGCTCAAAAGTTGTTTAAGGCTTCTTGTTATATCCTTTCTCATCAAGATGCTTTTTTGTACGCTTTTCCTTTACATGCATCTCTTCACCACATCCAAAAAGTATTATATTATGTGTACAGAAATCGTATGCAAATTGTAATTTATCCATTCCAAAAATGATTTCCTATGATCCAAAGCTGGGACTTCATCTAATCCTGAATTTCTTGCACTATTAACGGAAGAATGAGAATTTCAGTGCCGTCCTTGCCATTCAGAACTCGTAGACTGATGACAAACTTGAGGCTTGTGGTGTGTCCAGATTACCACCTCCCCTCTGGTGCTACTGGTGGTACTCAACAACGCTGCTCTGGGCCTCGTCACCAGCGTCTTCCTGAAGCATCTCAACTCCATCCTGAAGGTGTTTGCCTCAGCCATTGAGCCGGGGCTGCTCGCTGTGCTCTGCTACGTGAGTGCTGCTGTGTGATTGCTGCTGCAGGAGTTCTCTTGTGTACATTCATGTATTTTCAAGTGACTTCACCTCAATGACGAATGCATGTGTGAAGTCGGGATTGTGTGATGACGGTCATGTCATGATTAATATTTTATTGTCGTGATTATTTTAGTAACAATGATGAAGATATATTGTGCCATGATAGAAGGATGTTAGAGTATGATGAAAGGATATTGTGCTATAGTGAAGCAATATTTTCTTGCGTAACATCTTTAGTGCATTTAAGTGTAGAAATTCGTTATTCACTGGATTTAGTTAAATTCATTCACAGAATTGATGGCCTTTGTTACCTGCAAGTCCTATCAAGTGGCAGTCTGTTCTACGCTTTGTCACTAAATGTGTAATGTTTAATGTTATTGTAAGAATATGAATTATGATACATGTTTTCATTATGTCCGATATCAGAAAAAAGGGCAAAGATGGGCAAGTTTGAGAATATTCAAGCCAAATCCTGTTAGTAAGTTACTGTTAAGTGCTGTAGCTCTGGCTGGTTTATCCCTGCTTTGTTACAGTGCTGTTTCTTCTACATCCCTTTCTTCTGAAAAGAGAAGGCAACGTATGAACAACAAAATAAAAACAATCTTTATTTCCAATCGAGTACACAGTACATAGACATTTAGTACATTGGTTTTTCAAATTGTTAAGGTTAACATTCTTAGAGTAGGGGTGATGATGAAGCTCCATGATCCCGGGAGGTTTGATGTTCGTGTCCATGGGCCATGACTGCTTACCCAGTAAGCCTTACCGATATGTGCGAGCTCACGGCACGAAGAAGCAACGAGAAACATCTCGTGTTCACGGCCGGGTTCGAACCCCCAGTCTTTCCGCACGAAGCAGAGACCTGATACACAACACAAGCCGTAGACCACTCGACCACGGTGGCTACCAGGAGTAACTTCAGTTGTATGACATTAATAGAGGTAGCTGAGGCTTCAACTTTGTACATTTTCTGCACTTTTTCTATAGTCATACCTCATCCTTCCTGCAGATACTTGGTTGCAAGTAAACAAGTTCGTCATTAGCTTTGCTAGTTGGTTTTTAATTACCCATGCACATAGTTTCTTCACAAAATGTTAAGTCATGATTAACTGAGCGCAAAGTTCCTCCGAAAATGTTTGGCTGCGGCCAACTACACCCACTGTTTCCCATAAAAATGTTTGGTTGAGACTAACCAAACCCACCATTCCCTGAGAAAATATTTGGTTACTACTATATAAGCCCACTGTTCCTCATAAAATATTTGGTCATTGCTAACCTATTTATCTGTTTATTTGTTGGCACATGGCTAACCTATTTACGTTCATTTATTGCCACATGGCCAACCTATTATCTGTTTATTAGTTGGCACATGGCTAACCTATTTATGTTTATTTGTTACCACAGATCATATTTGGATACGAGGTGACTGTCTACACGCTGCTCAGCATAGTATTGGTGGCAGGTGCCACACTCCTGTATGCCCTGAGCCCCCTCCCTGTGCTGCCCAGTGTGATCCCCCTCCCCCGGCCCCCCCATCGGTCTCCCTCTACTCCAGCCAGTTTACCGAGGGTGTGAACTCATCATAGCAGCTCCTGCTCCAAATGTGTGGGCCTTCGTGTACGTTTCTTTCAACTCGAGTAATAACTATTGTGGCAAACCTTGCAATACAACACGGGTGATGGGCCAAGTGTTGCACTAGTGTCACGTTAACATCTGATGAGACAAGGGTACGCCATTCCAGATCAAAAGCAAGGGACTCCTATGCTCTCTTCTTTCTTGATGACATCTGACTTCCTGATGTAAGTAGCAATTGAGGGCATTGTTTGTAGAGGAAGGAGGCTCTCTGATGGAAGACTGGACTCCCACATTGCTTGAATATGGGCAAAATTAGTGATCATTCTTGGAGACCTGCATTTAAATTTGCTTCATAATAATTAAATGCATATTTGCGTGTGTGTTATTACTGATTGTTATACTCAATTATAATTATTCATTGTTATGCTCACATCATAATTACCGATTGTTATACTCATCATAATTACTGATTGTTATACTCACATAATTACTGATTGTTGTGCTCACATCATAATTATTAATTGTTATGCTCATATCATAATTATTAATTGTTTTGCTCACATCGTAATTGATTGTTATGCTCACATCATAATTATTGATTGTTATACTCACATCAAAAGTACAGATTTGCTTCAATGCTGTCACAAAATACTCTCAGGAAGGGGTTAGAAAACACTGTTTTTAGTAATTCTTACCCTTTAGTAAGACAGGGCTAATTAATGAGTATTAATAAGGCTTAAGTCATGAGCTTCAGTTCTCATTGCTCACAACAGCCAAAGCTTCAAAACGGCTATAGATCAATAAATTATTTCACAAATGTTATTTCTTAGCAGTGTCTTTGTATTTTTGTGTATTGTGTTGTATCGTTGTTTCGGTATTTTGGAAGTATTATATTGTAAGTTTGAGGTTTAGTGTGCACATGTGTGGCTGTGTTACCTGTGGTGTGCTACACATGTTACTTGTTCTTGTATTTCTTGCCAGGTGACTTGTTCTTGTGTTGTGATTTGTTCGTACATTTGTTACTAAGTGACTTGTTCGTACATTTCTTTCCAGGTGACTTGTTTTTGTGTTATATGACTTGTTTTTAAGTTGTTACCAGGTGACTTGTTTCCTTTGTTTTTATTGCTTGGTCACTGCCATATATTTCAGTCTGTGCCAATGCCCAAGTTGTGTTATTCCAATTAGAATTAATGAATAGATGAATAAATTTTGTTTTGTTGTAGTTATACATAATTCTTTAATTATGTAAATTCAGATACAAACTTAGGTTAGCAAACGAGACCTGTGGGGAGGTAGAGCAAAAATGTGATGTTTTCCTTAATTGTGTTGGAGTAGTGCAGTGTGACTGTCCTCACATGCTGTGTCTCGCCTCTACCCTTGAATAGGTGTTCCCTCACCTTGTCCCTCACGAACAGGTGTTCCTTCACCTTGTCTCTCACGAACAGGTGTTCCTTCACCTTGTCTCTCACGAACAGGTGTTCCTTCACCTTGTCTCTCACGAACAGGTGTTCCCTCACCTTGTCCCTCACGAACAGGTGTTCCTTCACCTTGTCTCTCACGAACAGGTGTTCCTTC
>VCRD01002586.1:100720-115412 GCA_006783055.1 Trinorchestia longiramus
CCAGGGGGGGACTCCTGCTCCCCTTCATCCAGAGGGACTCCTGCTCCCCTTCATCCAGGGGGGGACTCCTGCTCCCCTTCATCCAGGGGGGACTCCTGCTCCCCTTCATCCAGCAAGGAGGGGAAGGTTTTTGCCCCCTCATCGAGATGGTGTTTGTTCTTGCTAGCATGTCTTAATGGAGTAATAATATCTTCGTAGGATTGGCATATACCTTTGTGAAATTAGCATACCTTGGTAGAATTAGCTTACCTCTGTAGAATTAGCATACCTCTGTAGAATTAGCATACCTCTGTAGAATTAGCATACCTTGATAGAATTAGCATATCTCTATATCTCTCCTCGAGTAGAATAGAATAGAATGAGGCTATAGGAACGAACCTTCTGGCCCATTCTTGGGTTGGATAATTACTTCGATAATTATTCGGTTGTTTACCCAAGTCCCATGCCGTATTTCTAGCCGCGTCAACCCTGTCGGCAGCGGGATTCGAACCCGGGTCTTTCCGCTCTCAAGCAATGGCGAGGACATGCAGCGTAAGGGTTTTCTCAAGACGAATGTTACAATTTGAAGTTACAACTACGATTAAAATTTAACCTAATATTTCTAGTCGCAATCGGCGTGAAATGGATATAAAATTAACTCTAAAATATTATTAAAATGAATTACAGTTTGTTGTAATCGTCTCCAAGTTCATACTATATTACGATATTTCCGAGGCACTATTAGCTTATCAAATTAGTTTCTGTGTTACCACGCGTGTGTATACATTTTGAACTCACATTCAATTGCAGATTCTTGTTTCACAGGAAATCACCACAAAAAGATGCTCTGCAGGACGAGTATTTCGTTTGTTAGGTTCTGTTCGAAAGGCTCGGCCTTCAAGCCTGTCAATTTTAGACATAATATAACAGAAACGGACTTTGATTTTCCGGAAGTTGATCGTCCTGGGAAGAAATTCATGAGCCGCAAACACAACCCGTCTGGTCGTGAAAGTGGATTGGGCGAGGGCGAGATGCCTGTTATCAAGACCCCGCTTTCAAGGCCTCGATATACAGGTGACCAGTCATATGGTCCCAAGAAAACACACAGGCACGGACTGAGATTCAATTCCAGAGCTGACGAGGCAGAAAATTCCGATAAATATAATTACAATGGGTCTCAAACCTTCAGCGATCAAAATTCTGTTGATGTTGAAAAATTTCAGAGGTATTCTGATGACAGTCAAGCTTCTGAATCTGGTGTAGAAGATAAAAATTACTTTTTTAATTATCCTCGGTCGTCAAATAAAAAAACTGTTCCTTCAGGCAAGAATAGAAGAAATAGGGAAATGGATACGCGCTGGTCATTTAGCAGGTTTGAAAATAACAAGAAAAAGATGTCATGGAAGCACAAGAAAGAGGACGATCGCGCTTTGAATGAAATAAATGAGATGTTTGAAGGAGAGGAATCTATTCTACGCGAATATGGTGATAAGGAGCATGTTTATGGCGTCCATCCCGTCATGCTGGCACTGAAGGCAGGCAGGAGAGAAATACATCGCGTGTACTGCAAGGAAGGTCTGGAAGATTCGAACCCTTTGGTCGGCGAGATCCACAAACTCTGCGTAGATAAAGGCATTGAATTTCGCTCGGTCGATGGAAAAGTTTTCAAAAAAGTCTTCGAAAAAGGCACCGTGCATCAAGGTGTGTTTTGCTTTGCTGGATACTTGCCTATTGACGTATTCGATGTGGGACAGCTCAATGAAGCTGAAAATGGCATTTCTTGTACCTCCCCTTCCATAGATGCCACTCTAAACTCAGGTAAACACCACAACGATGTAGAAGATCCTTCATCAGAGACTAAACGCTCCTTAATTAACGAAAAAGATGACTCTGAACTCCCTGTTCGTGAAAAATCGATGGCATCTACAGCAGATGTAGATAACGCGAGCACAATTAGCTGTGAATTCAAGGAGGTTCAACGCAAGAGGCTGTGGGTCGTGCTGGACCGGGTGCTTGATCCCATGAATGTTGGGGCCATCCTGCGGTCCTGTTGTTACTTTGGCGTCTCCAGAGTACTCATGACACCCTCATCGTGAGTACCTGATGTGGCACATACTTTGTGCTACTTATTCTGTGCTTCTTATCCTGGGCTACTTATCTTGTGCTACTTGCCCTGTGGTGCTTGCCCCGTGGTGCTTGCCCCGTGGTGCTTGCCCCGTGGTGCTTGCCCCGTGGTACTTGCCTCGTGGTGCTTCGCTTTGGTACTTGCATGTGTACGTTCCATCCAGAGTACTCATTCCGTCTGCGTGCTTACCTTATACGTATTGGGACCAGTGTGTACTGCAGTGCTACACACGGGCATAGTTAAGTACTGGTGTACTTCAGTGCAAGTTACTTAACAAAAGTACTCTCCTGGTCATGTTGTGTAGAGTGCGGCGCGGCTGTATCTTTATTGCAAGCACTTCTGCACTGCAATTCTCAAATGCCTTTTATATTGCAAAAAAGCTTGCCCTGTGGTACAAGTGTTCCTTGTTCTACCATCATGCGTTAACATGGACTTTTATTACGTCATTTGTTCGCTATTCATGCATGTAATTCTGCACTTTGCTTCAACTGATATTCAAGCATCCTTGAGTTACGTCGCGGTGAGTCTGTGTTCACTGTGCATGACGAGGGTGAACGGTATCCTGTCATTAGTAAGTTGTTTGCGTTGCAAGAAATCTATTCCTTTTAAAAGCTGCTATGCGTGATTATATTCGGAGCAAATTTTACTGGAATTTATATTTTTTATTTGGATGACCTAAAGAAGTGAAGCGTTGGAATAATTGTAAGGATGTGTAATATTTTTTTTTCAAGTAGTCCTACTAGCAATATAAATGCACGTGACTGCAGACTTGTAAAAATAAGAAACCTAATGTTCTACTGCCACATTTGTTCCATCAGTAGTAAATCTTTAACCTCTTACATTCTCGATCAAGTCATTTACGTATGAAATATTTACAGTGTAGAACAGTTCAATTACACAATCCTTTACCGTGCAGCAATTGTGCGATCCACACGACTGATATGTAACATAATTAATACTACATAATTCCGTGGCTCACAGCTTTCTTTAATTATATGATCTAAAACATTAGTAATTGGTATTACACAATTCTTGGCGTCAGAGTCTTCCCTCATAATACGATAAAGAAGATTTAAATACATTATATATATTCGAGCCACTTTCATAATACGAGACGCTTCTAGGAGCTTTGAATTGCAAGTTCTTGCACCTTTAGGGCAGTGCTACTCATGTGGTGGTCCGTGGACCGCTTGTGCTCCGCGAGTTTCAGCTGCCAATAGTGTTTCCGATATACAATGAAAATTTCTAAGGAACATTACTAGTCCTTGATGCGTTGGAAAAAATAACCTGTACACCACATGAGATGGTTGTGTGTGCTGAGTGTAGCAGGTGTTGTGTGTGTGCTGAGTGCAGCAGGTGTTGTGTGTGTGTGCTGAGTGTAGCAGGTGTTGTGTGTGTGCTGAGTGTAGCAGGTGTTGTGTGTGTGCTGAGTGTAGCAGGTGTTGTGTGTGTGCTGAGCAGGGCTGAAGTGAGCCCCGTGGTGTGCAAGGCGAGTTCAGGAGCTGTAGAGCTGCTGCGTCTGAGTCTGCTGCCACGACCCTCTGAGCAGCTGCTGCAGCTGCAGGCACGCGGTTGGCATGTGGTCGCTGCTGCCCCTGAAGTGAGGCCTCGTGCTACAGGGCTCCTGAACACCGACCTTGACAATCCATTTGCTAGGGAGGGAAAGACCAACGAGGCTTTGGAATCACTGCAGCCTCCTGGACAGCGTTGTGGGGATGGGGACCGCCCTCCTGCTGAGGGGCTAGCAGCACCTTCAGGAGCAGACTTTGCACCGGGGACTTCCAAGGGTCAACGTTGTGTGGCTGCCCAGAACTTTGTGTTTGACCGGGACACCGTGTTGATAGTAGGTGAGTCTTCTACCATCTACTTGATTGTAGGTGAGTCTTCTACCATCTACTTGATTGTAGGTGAGTCTTCTACCATCTACTTGATTGTAGGTGACCGCATCTATTCCGAACACTCGTCAAAAAGTAATTACAGTGTTCCATCCATGACACCCTAAAGTAGTTAAAGTGTTCCATCCATGACACCCTAAAGTAATTAAAGTGTTCCATCCATGACACCCTAAAGCAATTAAAGTGTTCCATCCATGAAACCCTAAAGTAGTTAAAGTGTTCTATCCATGGCATTCTAAAGTAATTAAAGTGTTCCATCCATGACACCCTAAAGTAGTTAAAGTGTTCCATCCATGACACCTTAAAGCAATTAAAGTGTTCCATCCATGACACCCTAAAGCAATTAAAGTGTTCCATCCATGACACCCTAAAGCAATTAAAGTGTTCCATCCATGACACCCGAAAGCAATTACAGTGTTCCATCCATGACACCCTAAAGCAATTACAGTGTTCCATCCATGACACCCTAAAGCAATTAAAGTGTTCCATCCATGACACCCTAAAGCAATTACAGTGTTCCATCCATGACACCGTAAAGTAGTGTTGTCGTCCACATTAACATAAGATGGAAGTATTGCACTGCAACTGTGCCAGTGATCTCTGGGCTCTCAGTGAAGTACCAGAGTCAGGGAAGACTAGTTGAACGTATGATATAGTATACATATTTATTGCGAAGTTTTATTTAAATGTAATTCAGAGAATTTAGTTATTAATTATTGAATGAATATGACGTAATTCAATAAATAATTTATAATAATAATTGGTCTTTATGAAAAATTAATTAACATGGCCTTAGGCAACGAGGGCTCCGGTATCTGCTCGTCTGTCGAGGGCGTGGCGGACACGGTCGTGACGGTGCCTTCTGTCCTCCGTGACGGCTGTGGGGAGGACAGGCAGACGGCTGATGGCTCTGACCTGCCGTGCCTCAACGTCTCTGTCGCCACGGCCGTCATTCTGCATGCAATCACGGCCTTAGCCCGCCGTGCTTAGTTGCTGCACCTGATCGTACTTATCTGCTGCAGCTGACTGTGCTTAGCAGCTGCACCTGATCGTACTTATCTGCTGCAGCTGACAGCACTCAGCAGCAGCACCTGATCGTACTACTTATCTGCTGCAGCTGACAGCACTCAGCAGCTGCACCTGATCGTACTACTTATCTGCTGCAGCTGACTCTACCTGGCTGCTGCAGCTGATCGTACAGGTATAGGACATCAGGCATTTCTGACAGTCTCACCTGCACAGGTACCCACAAGACAGATTAGCTCGCTGTCACCACTCCTCAGCTCGTCGTGCTGTAGTAAAGCTGCCTTCTTTTCTTGTGTTTCTCATCCTTGAACTGGTGGCGCTAGTGTCGATTATTTGTGTTCTGCCAGTCTACATCCACTTAATTCATACAGTATACCGAAGTATACTGTATACTGGCTGAGACCTGAGCATGAACATAGAGAACTTCGTGCACTGTTTCTCAATGTACGGACTGTGTGAGCTTTAACCTTTATGAAGCAGTCGGCATACATTTTGTGTAGCAGTAAGTGTGAGTATTAAGTTTGTGTAGCAGTTAGTGTGAGTATTAAGTTTGTGTAGCAGTTAGTGTGAGTATTAAGTTTGTGTAGCAGTTAGTGGGAGTATTTAGTTTGTGTAGCAGTTAGTGTGAGTATTTAGTTTGTGTAGCAGTTAGTATAAGTATTTAGTTTGCTCAGGTGGACGGCGATCTTAAAACGCGCTGCTTCATTCTAGAAGATTGCCTCACCCAGCAGCAATCCTCCCGTCAGCAGCAATCCTCCAGTTGAATACAAGCCACCTTTACACTCAAAACTTACCCCCGCTAATAATCTACCTATATAATAGACGGTGGATCCCCATCCCTCTCTCTGTCTCTGTGTGTCCGTCCCATTACTTCCTATCTATTACTAACAAAAATTATTGAACTGAAATCAGAACGGGCATGCATGTATTATAAGCAATGTAATGTGGATACCAAAGGCGCCGGGTTACTGAAATAACGCAATTTTTTCCCTTTTTTGCCTTCTTCTCTTAGATAAGATATAGGATGGAAGTTCTGTATATATTCATGAAAAATATTGTTTTGATAGTGCTACGGGTAAAACTGAAAAATGTACGTATTTCATTTCATATATCCTTAATTTTATCACTTTTTAACCGTGGTATTGTTATGGGTACTATCAAGACCATGTTATCGGTAGATAAGATACAGAATAAAACTTCTGTATATATTCATGAAAAATATTTATTCAAAACACAAAAATTATTCGTAAATTTTTAATACACTCGTTTTTATGATAGTTTCAAATTAATCAAATCTAATCAAACTTATAACGTAATTATAGATCGAAAAGTCCTTAATATTATCTTTTAAATCGTGGAATTTCCATGGGAATTATCTAGTTATAAATAATAGAGGAACAGAGATAGCCTTTATTTCTCAAATGATTTTTATTTTTCTCATGTTCCTGAAGTTGTTGAACTTTTTAACAGTAAATCACTTGCAATTAAAATGTATATTGTTATTATGATATAACAAACAAAATTTCCTATGACATGCTTTCTGTATGAAAGGGATCTATTGAAAGCATACTATCTTTGTGTACTACACCGTACTAGCATTCCATCCTCAATCAAGAGGTATGTCAGAGTAAGAAAGTTCGCTCAGAGGGAGGAGTTCCAGTTCTCTCGCCTCTGCTTGCCTCGGACTTCAACGCACGAATAACAGGCGTCCGAGCGTCATCATTTACCACTGCCTTTTCGGGAACCTCCGCCCCATGGTTGGTGCCTCTAGCTTACTGTCATAGTAGGAGCACTTGCTGTTTCGGGAACCTCCGCCCCATGGTTGGTGCCTCTAGCTTACTGTCATAGTAGGAGCACTTGCTGTTTCGGGAACCTCCGCCCCATGGTTGGTGCCTCTAGCTTACTGTCATAGTAGGAGCACTTGCTGTTTCGGGGACCTCCGCCCCATGGTTGGTGCCTCTAGCTTACTGTCATAGTAGGAGCACTTGCTGTTTTCATGGAGTTTGAATTTTTATGTGTCATTCAATTTACATACCAGAACGCTTGCCACTCATTGTGAAGGTTGCAACTGATGTTATTTGCACACAAGTGTTGTGTTTTTTAGGTCACCGGTTGCTACCTGTCCCGGTAAGTAGTACCTTGCTACTGGCTGCCTGTATATATTAGCACCTGTACGCACGTGATACTAATCAATAAGATCTCAGATGCCGAAGATGTTTTGAAAAAAGTCTTCAAATAAGTCGTAACGATCACGTCATGTTTTGAGACTTACAACATTACGACACGTCATGTTACGAGACTTACAACATTACGACACGTCATGTTACGAGACTTACAACATTACAACACGTCATGTTACGAGACTTACAACATTACGACACGTCATGTTACGAGACTTACAACATTACGACAAGTCATGTTACGAGACTTACAACATTACGACAAGTCATGTTACGAGACTTACAACATTACGACATGTGCGTGTAAGAGAAGTCTGCACCCAGTCAGTGTGATGAAACAAGACTCAGTAACTCCAATTTACTGCCCCAATTTACTATTATAACTCATTTTTCCCAATTTTCTCCCATTTACCACATTTTCGTCCCATTTATCCCAATTTACCCATTTATCATCGCCCGCACCACTAGCAGACATAATTTGCAGGAGCATCATGTGGGGGCAATAAATCCAGCAGTTGAATCTTGGTTAATGTACTCGAGTGTGTGCAATGGAATCATCAGTATTTCATGTTATTAGTGTTACTATTATTTTACTTAGCTATCGCCTTCATTCACGAAGTAGATGACTGTAGTAAAGTAGATGATTGTAGCAAAATAGATGGCAGTGGTAAAGTAGATGACAGTAGTAAAGTAGATGCTTGTAGCAAAATAGATGGCGGTGGTAAAGTAGATGACAGTAGTAAAGTAGATGCTTGTAGCAAAATAGGTGACAGTCGTAAAGTAGATATTAAGTACATGAGAGTAATAAAATAGATGACAGTGGCGGAGTAGATGACAATAGCAATATTACTGCTTAACAATTGTAATTCGAAATCAAATTGATGTTCGTTGCATATATGTTGCTGCTGTGATCGCCTTAATTAATCTTTTCGACCCTAATGGGATGCATTTGTCCTAGCAGTAAGAAACATTTATGCGACATAGGTATTCATAATTTGGAAAACGTTTTATTTATGAGCTAATGAAGCCATTATCATTAAAACTTGGTAAGCTAAAGTCGAATCGAAGGAGTTAAGGCGACATACTCGCATCCTCAGTAAACGATAAGTTGATTCTAATTGAACAATAAATATTTTCATTTAATATTAACAGTCTAGTAAATTAAAAATCTTATAATTCGTTATAGATGTGATTTAGGGTAATTAAATTAGAAGACCATTAATTGATTCATTTAAGCTAAATGCAAATTAGTACTTTAAAATCCGTTATAAGTCCAAACTTTTAAAAGAACTTTTAAAATCCGTTTGAAGGCTGTCTCGAGAGTGGAAGATGTATGATGTTGATGTAGGGGTCCACGTAGGCGTAGTGGTCACTGCTGTACGTAGCAGGGTAGATGTGCACGTAGATATTGACGTAGATGCAATATTTACGTAGATATCCACGCAGATAAAGTGTTCAAGTAGTTGGGATGTTATGTGTTCACGTAGATCTCCATGTAGATGGAGTGTTCACGTAGATCTCCATGTAGATGGAATGTTCACGTAGATATCCATGTATAATAGATGGAGTGATCACATAGATGGAATGTTCACGTAGATAGTGTTCACGTAGATAGAGTGTTCAGAGCTGAACACAGTCAGGTGTGAAGCCGGCAGGTAGAAGTTTCTTGACTGTAGTCTTGATGTAGCTGCCAGAGGGCTGCGCCAGGTACACCTCCATGTCAGTACCAAACTCTGCAAGTACCTGTCTGCATGCACCACACGGGGTCCCGTAGCTCTCTGGGTCCACGTCCGTTATTACCGCCACCGCGCTGTGTTGTGCAATACAGTGTGATACAATACAGTAGAATACAATACTATGCTAAAGACTACAATGTGGCTACAGTACAATGAAATAAAAGAAAATGGAGCGGTTGGAATGAGACGAGTGGTCTATTTTTGGGTTGCTACCCAAGTCCCATGCCGTTTAAAGTAAAGGTCTCAATCACGCATAAACTCCTCAATCCCACACAAGGTTACGAGTTACTGCTTGTCTACTAACCCGTCACTTAGGTATCCATCATAGAACTAGGAGTTGCTCAGGAGTCACTATGTGTATCATAGCCACTATACATCCACTATGACCACCATACGTTTCCCATAACCACTATACATCCACTATGACCACCATACGTTTACCATAGCCACTATACATCCACTATGATCACCATACGTTTACCATAGCCACTATACATCCACTATGATCACCATACGTTTACCATAGCTACTATACATCCACTATGACCACCATACGTTTACCATAGCCACTATACATCCACTATGACCATACGTTTACCACAGCCACCATGCATCCACGATGACCCCCTTATATTCATTGAAAACGCGTGATGGAAGGCCTGTAACAAGCAGCAGTCGGCAGGAGCTGTCTGCGCATTGTGTCTGATTGCCATTCCTGGGCACGTGATCGTTCTTCATCATACATTTCCTTACGCATCAAACAGATCTAATTGTAAACTAAAAGCATTGATCTTGTGATTTAAGTACCTATACTTTTTTCCAGCTTTTATGTTCAGTATTATTTTCTTCGTTTTCTTACACGTTCATCCCGCTATGTTCAATGCCAAAAATCTTTTTCCCTTCCTTTGCGCCAATATTAGCAGGGTTATGCCATAAATAATATGAGGTACGTTATTAATAACATGTAAGAGACTTTACCGGGATGAAGGAAGTATTCTGAAGTGTAGGTGTAAATGAGGTAATGTTTTCGTGTGAAAAGTTGACGTCTTTTAATATTTTAAGTAAAAGTGTAGTAATATTCAGTATGCTAAGTAAAAGTCCAGTAATATTCAGTAAGCTAAGTAAAAGTGCATTAAAATTCACTATGCTAAGTCAAAGTCCATTAATATTCACTATGCTAAGTAAAAGTCCAGTAGTATTCAGTATGCCAAGTAAAAGTCTAGTAGTATTCAGTATGCTAAGTAAAAATATAGTAATATTTAGTATGGTATGTAAAAGTTCAGTAATATTCAGTATGCTAAGTAAGAGTCCATTAATATTCACTATGCTAAGTAAAAGTCTAGTAGTATTCAGTATGCTAAGTAAAAATATAGTAATATTTAGTATGGTATGTAAAAGTCCTGTGATATTCAGTATGCAAAGTAAAAGTCCAGTAGTATTCAGTATGCCAAGTATTAGTCCAGCAATATTCAATATGTTAAGTAAGGGTCCAGCAATATTTAATACGCTAAGCAATGGTTCAGTAGAAGATATAATAATGGTCCAGTAAAACAAGTTGAGCAAAAGTCCAGCAGTATTCAATACGCTAAGGAATGGCCGAGTAAAACGTAAGGAGCGGCCGAGTAAAACATGGTAAGGAGCGGCCGAGCAAAACATGGTAAGGAATGACCGAGTAATACATGGTAAGGAATGGCCGAGTAAAACGTGGTAAGGAATGACCGAGTAAGACGTGGTAAGGAATGACCGAGTAAAACGTGGTAAGGAATGGTCGAGTAAAACATGGTAAGGAATGGCCGAGTAATACATGGTGCAGCAACACGGCACAGCCTGACCTGAAGTTGCGGTGCCCCTGTACGATGGCTGCACAGAGGGCGGCGCGCTCAGCACAGATGGTGAGACCGTAAGAAATATTCTCGACATTAGCGCCCTGTACGACACTGCCATCCTCGGTCAGCAGCGCTGCACCCACCGCGAACTTGCTGTAGGGGTTGTACGCCCTCCGCTGTGCCTCCTTCGCCGCCCCCACCAGCCTCTCCACCTCTTCCTCTGCACAAGAAGTGTTCGACTAGCGCTATAACAGGTACTGGTGCTGCATGTTCTTAGATGGTTCTAATATCTGCTTTTTTAATGTTTTTGGATGTATTTGGTTTTCAATTTTTGTACTGATTACAGATACACTTTAAAAGAATTTTCTATGATTATGCTATAGAATTTTGTAATCTTCCATTTTAGTCAAAAAAAGACAAATTTTCAACAGTACACGCGCCGCTTATTGGGTCATTTTAAAACTACTGGTTACGTAATTCCTGTGAAAAAGACTAAAAACACAAAAATATAATACCAGAATTAAGGATTTTTGAATAAATGAAAATCAAACTTTCCTGGGTCTAATTTTGAATAAGTGACTTGATTGCTGTAATCTTTTAATTATAGAAAAGGGTCAGTGTATACATCTACTATAAAGTGACGTGGTAGATACTCGTATATACAGTACGAGTATATATCTACCACACCATACCTACAAGGTACGGCAACATATAATAACTTCCTTTTTTCAAAACGATTTGCTTTGAAAAAAAGGGGTTATGTTGCTGCACCTTGTACTATAAAAAACCTCACTTTACATCTAGAGCTGTCCCGCACTCAGGCAACCAACCACTGCTGTGTCTGGAAATAATTAGTCCAATGCCTACAATGGAAACCTGGTATCCCAGATACGGGAGAGTGACATAAAATTCAGTGTTCCCAACACTCACCTGTCAGTTTCTTGTTGGTCTCAGCAATGTCGGCAAACGGAGGCCGTGGGTCAGTTACTTGCTTCGACATCCTGTCCTTTATTGGTCTATCCTGTCCACCACAGCTCTGAAAATGTTCTAAACGCTGGTACTCTTCGTTCGTTCAGAGCCGTCAACGCCGGTAGTATTGTCGTCGATACTTCTACTTGAAGGTATTTCTTCAGGAAATATTGTGGGTATTCTTACTCTGTTGTTGAAAGTATTCCTTCAGGTAGTATTGGTATTCTCACCCCGTTATTGAAAGTATTCTTTCAGGTATGTGGTATTGTCGGTACTTCTTTTATTTTTGGTTGCTCTGCTATCATATCGGAATCTGCGGTTATGTAGAGCTTTCTCTCTTCCTCTTGGCCCTAGAAACTTCGTCTGAATCGTCACTTTACAGTATTTTTATTGCACGTACAAGAATTATGAAAATATCGTAAAAAAATTAACCTGAAATTCATTTAAATTCATCCAAGTTTTTTATTCAGATTTCATCCTGCGGCGATAGAGTAAAACGTAGGTTTAACATGAGAAGAATTCAGTAATATTTCAAGCAGCAGCTGGATCTCCAGAAGCAACGATAATGGTTCAGGGTGCGGCAACATAACTTCATTTTTTTAGAATAAAGCACTTTGAAAAAAGGAAGTCATGTTGCCGCACCCTGCATAATCTATGCATTACTAGTTTAAAGCTAGGTTTTATTTGACAGGTAGTGCTGATTCCTTTATTGTTACTTGGTGACAGTCACTCATATCATCTTGGTAAACTGGACGCAATTTATGTACAGAGGCAGTCTACCAAATATTGTTGTGTGTACAAAAGAACTTGTACAGGGTTTCTACTCAAGATTGTGTAAATTTTTATAATACAGGATGTCTCAAAAAAATGTACTCACCCTTTAACCGTTGCTAACATGCTGTCTTCTTTGTGTTGCAGGTGTGAGGTTCGAACCTTTGCGAACATGATTAAATGGGATTAAAGAATCATGTTCGCAAAGGTTCGAACCTCACACCTGCAACACAAAGAAGACAGCATGTTAGCAACGGTTAAAGGGTGAGTATATTTTTTTGAGACATCCTGTATATGCATAGATATGTATATAGGTATACTATATATACGAGTATGTGTGAAGTGACGAGTATCTTTTTAGTGCATATGTATATACAGAGTGGGCTAAAATTAGGTTATACTTAACACTTAAACAGATAATGAAGTAACTGTAACCCTACCTTTGGCCCACCTTGTATATTTGAAAAGGAGATTTTTTAGAGGGACTACGCAGTTCTCAATAAAAATGTATTTCAGGTCAAAATTGTACAAGCGTACTGGAAGACAATCTGTGTGCAGTGCATGTTGAGGAAAGCATGGGGATTTAAAGGCGAAAATTAGAACAGAAAGATAGTTACTATGAATCACTTGTAATAACGAATTAAAATGCTGATCATTAGCGTGTGTAATCAGAAAACATGAGGTGCATAACACGACAGAATTCTCAATATATAAAACAAACTGGAGCACCATGTGAATTAGTCATGTTCTTCGAAGCAAGGGAGGACAACCGCTATCTAACTTCTCAAGCTTTTCCTCTTGGGCAGCAAAGACAAATAGAAGTTATCTCGAGAGCACAGACTAGCAGCTGACCAGTGCATAATATGTGAACATATAATAACTGATAACACTGAAACTACGCCCAGCAATATCAACACTCAAGACCTCCAGTTAAGAGATAACAACTGTGGCACTTCATTAAATTAAGTTCTAGTCTCTGAAATGTGGTATTTAGAGTTGCCGGTTGTACTTCAGTAGACGTCACTACTTCAGTAGACGTCACTACTTCAGTAGACGTCACTACTTCAGTAGACGTCACTACTTCAGTAGACGTCACTACTTCAGTAGACGTCACTACTTCAGTAGACGTCACTACTTCAGTAGACGTCACTACTTCAGTAGAAGTGACTACCTCAGTAGAAGTGACTACCTCAGTAGAGGTGACTACCTCAGTAGAGGTGACTACCTCAGTAGACGTGACTACTTCAGTAGACGTGACTACTTCAGTAGAGGTGACTACCTCAGTAGAGGTGACTACCTCAGTAGAGGTGACTACCTCAGTAGAGGTGACTACCTCAGTAGACGTGACTACTTCAGTAGACGTGACTACTTCAGTAGACGTGACTACTTCAGTAGACGTCACTACGTCAGTAGACGTCACTACCTCTGTGGACATAAGAATAGAATAGAATAAGGCAATAGAAATGAGCTGTTTGGCCCATTTTTGTACTGCTACCCGTGTCCTATGTCGTCTAAATTAAAGACATCACGTCCGTACACCCCAATCACGTAAGCCAATTCAGTCACGTACACACACTTCACTCACGGACAGGCATTTCAGTCACGCCCCTGTATCACAATCATAAATTATGACCACCTCGTTCTATCGTAGATCATCTCTACAAATTATTGCTTGGAATTTGCTCCTTCGTCTAATGGCTCACCATCTTTCCAGGACTTGGCGCTGCATGAATAATATGTATAAAGTGCCCCTCAAAAAATTTATACGCGCGTTAAAATAATTGTGAAGTCAGTGTTCATTAAAATGCATATTATTTTTAAAATTGAATGGAATCTACAGAAATCATGTAATTGTTTTATCAACTCTGATTTTAGAACTGATGTCCACTTTTACTTTCTAAATGTATTCGGCTAGAATTAATAATGGCCGTCAAACTAAGCTTTGAACAAATGAAATTCATTGTGAAATACTCAGCTGAGAGCAGCTGTAGTCAGTGGCTGAACTGAGAGCAGCTGCAGACAGTGGCTGAACTGAGAGCAGCTGTAGACAGTGGCTGTGAAAGCAGCTGTAGACAGTGGCTATGAGAGCAGCTTAGACAGTGGCTGAACTGAGAGCAGCTGTAGATAGTGGCTGTGAGAGCAGCTGTAGACAGTGACTGAACTGAGAGCAGCTGTAGACAGTGGC